>BHFT01062886.1:0-36080 GCA_004320025.1 Laticauda laticaudata | reverse complement strand
GTTAACCAATGGATGGCAAGTGTTTTTCTCCGTTTTACATCCTCTTTCCATCCGTTGGTGCAGTGTGACAGGGGCTGTAACTAGTTACATATTATACTTTTTAAATAATTTTAAAATGATTTTATATGTTTTTAAATCTTTCTTTGGAAGCTGCCCAGAACTGGCTAAAAGCTGGATGGCTGTATTTGAATAAATTACTTGTTTAAAATAATAATTTGATTGATACCAATTCTTACTGAACAGTTTGTGTAGGAAAAAAAATTGCCAGGCCACACAGCTAATTTTACAAATTCAGTTTAGTGGACATTCTTTGAAAGCTTCTATACTGGATATACTAAATCATTGCTAAATACCTGCAGAATCACTTCTTCTATCTGCCCAGAGTTTAGTTTGTTTTCCAGCCTTTGCACATCAGATTCCTGCAAGTAGTTCAAAAATAAATGAGAAACTTTGTTGCAGCATATTCCTGTATCTTGGTGTTTCTCAATCTCAGCAACTTTAAGGCATGTGGGCTTCAACCGGCTGGGAAATTCTGGGAGTTGAAATCCATATATTGTAAAGTTGCCAAGATATAGAAAAAACGGCTTTGTTACTGAATGAAGAATATTCAATATACTGGCTAACACTGTAATTCTGCCTTCTCAGAATATGAAAAATAAAAGTGACAGATTCTGGCCATATTCATATACCTTTTCAATCAGCAACTGGTTATCATCTTAGATATGTCATTTAAAAAAAATGAAACAATGTTATTGCTATTTAACTTAATAATAAAATAATAGTTATAGAACTGTAATTCAACAGAAATGCAGGTTTTTGATTATTATTCTGATCAGGAGTTGTTAAATTACAATTGTTATATTTTATCATAGTTCCATGTTTTGATTTTTGATACATTTTTGTGGGAATACTCAGCTATTTCTAAACAATGCAACCAAATGTAATTGAAGCAGTGCAAGATGGATATAGAATTCATATCACTATCTTATACTTGCTGGAATAAGATTCATAAACAATAATGAAATATTACTGTTAATGTTCAGGATTGACGGTGCTTGTTGGAAATAAAGTATTTATCAAATACACATCTCTTTGCAAAAAACAACAACAATCTGTATTTGCCGAAATGAAGTTGATTCTGAATTTAAGAAGGTCACCTTTTGAGCCTGAAAGCTATGTTGGGTGAAGCTCATATTTGAAGGGGAATCAATCAATATCAGAATTATAAGCTACTCTAGGATTACATTGGCACATGTAGTCACCAAGAGTTAAGTTCCTTTGAAAAAGACCATGTTTCCCATCAAATTGAACACACACACAAAACCAAATAACATTTCTGCATAATATTAAATATTTCCTTCATGTCAATCTCAGTTTGCCTGCTCTAGCTGAAATAAATCCTGGAAATAAATCATCAAAAAACGTGGACTCATGCCACATATCGATATATGAAAGAAGCTATATAAAAAGTGGGGGTGGTGGTAAAAAGGGAGATAGAGTTATTTAAATAAGGTGCAATCATTTTCTCTCCTAGATACTAGCCATTTATCTCACACAATCCAGTATTGCACAAAAGTATACAAATATGTGCGTATATGTTTATTTTTTTTCATGCAGAAATAGCAAAACATAATGGAGAAGGGATAAGGGATTAATAGCAGCCAACTTTAAAGTACCCATGTTTTTCAGACTATCTGAAATCATGTGGGCCCCCTGCCCATACTTCTGTTTTTAATCATTTGTTTTCATTAGAAAATTCACATGTGATTATCTGTGGGGGAAAAAAGCTTGTTTACTTACAGAAATTGAAAATTTAAATCCTACCTGATCATTAAGAAACCTAGTTAACTGAAATATTAATATAAACCATAATTAAGAAATGCATCTAAATAGCAGTATCAAAAATTATAATTTGATATATGCAATTTAACCAAAAAAGGTCAATGAATTTAATTTATACTTACTGCTTTCACTATATCAAACCGTTCATTTGTAAGTTTCTCTGTATATTTCCTATATGCTGCATCCTGAGGCATACTCTCTAAAATACCCAGAATTTTTGTATATAGTAACTTGAGGCTCTGAAAAGATCATATGGCACAAAGCAAAGAGTAATTTTAAGTCAGGCAAAGGGAAAATATTGAATGTAAGCTACTGCAAGATTTTAAAACCTAATTAAATTTGGTAAATTAATAAACTGCAAATTAAAACAAGAAAAATGATTCAATGACTGTACTTAGAATGAGTTCGACCACAAAGCTTTCTGCTTAAATTATATATAGCAAGTAAATTCAAGGCACATTTAGAATTAAGAAACTGCTTTACATAAAAGTTGTTTTCATAAATCCAAAAACGTTAACTCAGTCATACATTTGCTTTTCTAATATTCGATTATAAGAACTTTCCAAATCAAACGTGTTTACTTTTCTTACCCACTGAATATTTTAGTACGATTTTACCATTTCTTTCCTTGTGTACTCTTTGTATTTTATCCGGTCAACTAAATTAAGGAAACACATCCCTCATCCTTCAGATACAATTGATATTTAAATTAACAATTCTAAGATATCCTAAATCTCTAATGTGACTGGATGAGACAAGACCATTAGGAATAAAATCAATTGACTTTACAAGAAAGGGAATTCCAACAAATCCAGACCCAGTTAATGACCTAGCAAAATAGCTTTATCACTTTATTGAAACATGGAAAAGTGAGCTTCAACCCTGAGCTACAAACATTCTCCTTTATTGGTACATGGTAAAGTATCTTATACTTACTTCATGTGGATTGTTACATACAGCTAATCCCACAAGCCCAGTAGTCTGTAGGTATGAAGAAACATGTATTTAGTTGAGCAGCTGTCTAAATCAAGGCAACAGATTTACTCATCTGAATGATCAATTCATGTGCATATGATTAAATCTGCATTTGTAAAACATGTTATTTATGGATTTTATATACACACTTTCAAATTCTCCAGAATTTATGAAGTTAAAAGCAGGGGTGGGTTTCTACCAGTTCTGTAGAACTGGTTGCTCCAAAGAGCAGCAGACATAAAACCGGTTCTATGTCTGCGGCTGTTGTGGCCTACCCACACACCCAGGCTCTTACCTGATCTTTATTTCCTGCTTTTTCAACTGCAGCTGCTTTGCGTGACAAAGCTGCAGTTGAAAAAGCAGGAAAAAAGGGCTTTTCCAACTGCTGCGCACTTGCACACAGTGCTGCTCAGCTGTCTGGACAGCTCAGCAGGTTGTAAATTGCACTCATGTGACGCGCGAGTCGCGCATCTCACACAACTCGTGCAACACTAATAGACAGAACCTGTAGTTATACCATCGGATCCCATCTCTAGTTAAAAGTACATTAAAAAAAAACACAAGAAGCAAGACAACGGAACACAGATAAAAGAAAAACAAAATAGAAGTCCAAAACTTATTCCAAGTGTCTGAGCCTGAGAATGTACCATTACAGAGAAAAACTTGAATTTTTAGAGTACTAAGCAAAGAAACCACACAATTTAAATCAAAAGTGTAAAAGTTCCTCTATAATTTTAGCTTAAAGTCATGTGGATTAACTACTTTCTATGTCCATAAGAAATAGTTATCTAGAGGTATTAATGCAATTACAGGGAGTAGCAACAGACACTTAGCATAAAGGTCTGGATTCCAAATGGGCTAGGATCCCACATCTGAAGGATGTAAAGTGATGTAGCTACTGGGCATCTTTATAGGGCACATGTTTCCCTTTCTCTGTGCAAAAGGTAAAGGGTGCACCTGTGAACCAATAAAATAACTGTCAATAGCAAAATGACCCTGGCTGCAGATAGCAGATTGAAAAACAAGTCACCTTTGTGTTTACACCTCCATGTGCACACAAAGAAAAATTATCTTCAGATTTATGCAATATCAAAAACAAAAAACCTGCAATTAGAACATGGCTCACCACAATTGTGAAAACTACACCATTTACAGAAGTGGCCAGTCAAAATAAGATACAATAACTGACTTAAGGTAAGATATTCTGCATTCCTTTAAGGCAGTAGCTCCTAACCTTTGGGGCATAAGAGATTGATTCTGTGGAGAAAGTGTGGTTTTGCATACTGGCTGCATACCGTGGATGGGACTTTGCTTGTTTGTATGGGCCGGTTGCTGACCTGCCACAGACCAATGCTGGTCCACAGACCAGGGATTGGAGATCCCTACTTTAAGGAAAGGCAAGTGAATGAAAAATGTGCCTTCATGAACCAGCTCCATTCTTGTACAGGTAGTCCTCATTTAATGGCATCCCCCTTTAGCAAGAATGATGAAAAAGTTAACTTTACAACCAGTCCATTTATGACCTTCTCAGGTCTATAAAGCAAAAGAAAGCTAAAGTAAGGCCATAAGCACAGTCACAGTTTCCCTACACAACTGCTCCATTTAATGACCACGTTGTGGGTTCACAACTGTGATTGATGAAACAAGAACTCATCATCAAAGCTGATACCAGCCAGAGCATAGAACAACTCATACAACAAAGTGCAAGTTTAGAAGATATGGGTAGACATGGACCACAGACTTGCCAAGAGTCCAACACGATTGAATGGATAACATCATCATCATTATCAAACAACAACTATCTGTGCAAACTTACAGATACAGATAATCAGAGTTGGAAGGGACCTTGTAGGTCATCTAGTCCACCCTCTGCCCAAGTGGGAGACCCTACATCATTTCTGACAAATGGCAGTCCAATCTCTTCTTGAAAGTCTCAAGTGATGGCTCTCCCACAACTTCCGAGGGCAAGCTGTTCCATTGGTTGATTGTTCTCACTGTCAGAAAGTTTCTCCTGATTTCCAGGTGAAATCTCTCCTTGTTCAGTTTCCATCCATTATTCTTAGTCTGGTCTACAAGCACTTTAGAAAATCGCTTGACCCCTTCTTCCCTGTGGCAGCCCTTCAAATATTGCAAGACCGCTATGATGTCTCCCCTGGTCCTTCTCTTCACTAGACTAGCCAAGCCCAGTTCCTGCAACCGTTTGTTGTATATTTTAGCCTCCAGTTCCCTAATCATCCTGGTTGCTCTTCTTACATGGGAGTAAAGGCAAAAAGTTTGATAAAGGTTGGGGAGGATGCCTGCCAAAGAGCCATTCAGGAAACTGGCATATATTTTTTTCTGGCGGCATACATTCCCAACCATCATCGTGTAAAATAGATTGGGCAGAGAAAACAACTGGCCCATAGTCCCCCAGAGCAGAGGTCTCCAACTTTGGCAACTTTAAGGCCAGTGGACAAGTCTTAAAGTTGCCAAGGTTGGAGACATCTGCCCCAGGGAACTCCCACGCTTAAGAAAGGAGCCAAACCTGGTCACCATCACTGCAGCTCTCTTAAGGGAAGGTCCCTCTTCCATGTTGTTCAGCAGGATCACGCTGAGGAGGGCATCAAGTTAGCAGGGGGGAGGGGGTCTTCAAGCTTGACAGCTTGAAGACTTGTGGACTTCAACTCCCAGAATTCCTCCTCCAGTCATGTTAAGCTCAGGAATTCTGGGAGTTGAAGTCCACAAGTCTGAAAGTTGCCAAGTTTGAAGACTCTTGAGTTAGCAACATCTAATTGAGGACGGCTCTCCAAAGCCTGGATCGGGAAGGGAGGAATCGCATCCCCGAGTTTTAGCCAGGAAGGCTGGGAACTATAAATACTGGCTAACGTACCTGGGAGTACTTCCACCGCCCTCCCGCCCTCTCCACTCTCACCTTCTTCAATCCCGCCATTGCCGCTATATTAAAAAACAGGAGCCAAAAAACCCCCCAAAAACTCAAGTTTCACTCAAGCGCCAGCACCGACGAAGAGAAGCTGGGAAGGCCTTCTAACTCGCGTATTCAAAGGGCAATTTCTAGGACGGCGCAAAGCGCATGCGCCCCGGCCATATTGGAAACAGGAAGCGAACGAAACATAACAAGCGGGTTGGTTCCCGACTTATGCTCGCCGCACATTCTGAGGGAACGTCGCTCAGAGCTGAGGCGGGGATGCACCGCCCATCGGGCCGTGCGTCGGAGAATGTGGTTTGGGGCGGGGCCGACAGAGGGGTTGTGTTTGCCTGTTGGAGAACCTGCTGATTGGTCCGCGGTTTCTGAGTAGGCGCTGAGGAGGAAATGATATTGATTCCAGGTGGAATACGACTTGAGGAATTCTGGGAGTTGAAGTCCTCACATTTTAAAATCGAGGAGATTGGGTCTTCCTTGGGGATTGGTTCAGTGTCTGCTTTTATTATAGGAACCTCTTTATCATCATTGTCAATAATATTGAGTGGTAGCCATTTTGAAAAACAAGGCAATTGATGCTGTGTCAGAAAGTGAGTTAAAACAAAAAGTGGTTTTTTTTTTAAATCTGTATGGATTGCGCTAACAAACCTGCAACAACAAATGCATTATAACTTGATAAAGGGTGACAATTTTATTATAAGCTTTTGCAAATAATAACTGATTTTACCAGACGATCAGAACTCTCAGTCTGTGTTAAAAAAACAACTTGAACAACTTGAAAACAGCAAAATTATCTCTTCACTGTAGAGAAAGGTAAAGTCTTACACTAGGTCAAGAAAAACCAAAAGTACACATATAGATTGGGTGAAATTAGGCTTAATAGCAGTAACTGTGAGAGGGATCTTGGACTCTTATTGGACAATCAGCTAAATATGATTTAACAGTGCAGCGGCAGCCAAAAAAGTCAATGGAATTCTAGATTGCATCAACAGGGATTCAATCAAGATCACGTGAGATACTAATACCACTATAAAGCCTTAGTAAGACCATATTTAGAATACCTCGTCCAGTTTTGGTCACCACACTATAAAAAGCGATGTTGAAACTCTAAAGTGCAGAGAAGAGCAACCTGGATGTTTAGGGGACTGGAGTCTAAAACATGAACGGCTACAAGAACTGGGCATGGTTAGTCTAGTGAAGAGAAGGACGAGGGGTGACGTGATAGCAGTGTTCCAATATTTGAGGGGCTGCTACAGAGAGGAGGAGGTCAAGCTATTTTCCAAAGTACCTAAAGGCTAAATGAGGAATTATGGATGGAAACTGATCAAGGAGAGATTCAATCTGAAAATGAGAAATTTTCTGACGGAACAATCAACCAATGGAACAGGTTGCCTTCAGAAGTCGTGGGAGCTTCATCACTGGAACCTTTCAATAAGAGACTAGACTGCCACCTGTCAGAAATGTTGTGGGGTCTCCTGCTTGGGGGTGGGGGCATGGAGTAGATGATCTAAGTGCTAGAGCTCACTGTAACTGGAACAACATTAAGAGTTGTTAACTTAATCCTACGCAGCTTTTTCTCTGATAATATCAAACTAACTAGAGCATACAAAACATTTGCTAGACCAATACTCGAATACATCAGTCTGGAACCCATATTACATATCTGATATTAACACAGTTGAGAAAGTCCAGAAATATTTCACAAGAAGACTTCTCTACTCCTCTACTCATTGTAGAATGCCTTATGCCACCAGACCTGAAATTCTAGACCTAGAAAACCTTGAATTACACCGTCTTCAGTCTGATCTAAGTATGGGTTATAAAATCACACATAGCAATGACCTACCTGTCAATGAATACTTCAGCTTCAACCATAACAACACAAGAGTACACAATAGATACAAACTCAAGATAAACCGCATCAGACTTGATTGCAGGAAATACGACATCTGCAACAGAGTGGTCAATGTTTGGAATACTCTACCTGACTCTGTAGTTTCTTCCCCAAACCCTAAAAACTTTAATCTTAGTCTGTCTACTCTTGACTTTCCTAAGAGCTCTGTAGGGGGCGTGCATAAGCGCACCAACATGCCTGCTGTCCCTGTCCTATTGTTTCTTTTATTTTTCTTGTATGTACCCATTTCATGTATTCATAACTATGTATATACTTATTATCTTGTAAGGAATTGACAAATCAAATAAATAAATAAAAATAAAATAAATCTATAAGGTCTCTATAAACTCTGTTATTCTATTCTGTTCATTCCCATCTTGTGGGGGAGCAAAGTCAGTCTTCACTCCTTGTGATTACTTAGACAAATCCCTGTGGTTTTCTTTGCAGGATTTCAGAAGTGGTTTTATTTTTGCTTGCTTGCTAGGAATGAAAGAGGGGAGGGAGGGAGGGAGAGTGGGAGGGAGGGAGAGAGAGAGATCACTGTCTTCTAGTTTGTACCCTGAAAATAAAATATGGAGACTTCTCTAGATGGACATTGAACAGTTGGAAAATGGCTGATTTCCCCAAGTAAGATGTAGTCAACCATAACTCAACAGCATAGGATAGCACAGCATAGCATAGTCAATGATGAGGATTGCTCCAAATGTGTGGTCCAAATCCCATAATTTGGGGAAGAACATTATGAGGTGAAGTCTGGAGATCTCTTGCTGAGAAATGCTGAACATGCTAATTATGTTTGTCAATACAGTTTTTCCTCCTGTTGCATGTGCTTAAAAGTTGAATATGCTATCTGGCAATTCAGATTAACACATTTTTCAACAGCAACTAGAATGCAATCCAAATGCAAATATATGTATATGTAAAGTCATACATTAATACAGGCATATATCATTAAGGATAAAATATGGTTTTTCAGGTAATGTTTTTCCTTTAATGATGGGCATGTAATATTTTAAGTTGAATATATAGGCCAAAAATGACATAATCTGGTGCTATACAGAAGTACCTCTGTTGGGCTATAATTTGGATTATTTCTAGTCAATATACTATGAGCCAGTTACATAGTAAATGGCCTCCTTATCTTTAATATAGCTGGCAGTATTGTATCTGTGCCCTGCTTCACAAGTAACTTTTTCTTTTACAAAAAGAATCTTCTTTCTGAAGAATCTCAGCAGATGGCACCATCTATCTGCCCATGTTTGTCTGGAAGGTGAGCAGGGTTAGGCAGGTTTAGTATAAAGATGGATGTCTTAAGGAACTCCAGAGCTGTAAATTACACCGGGAAACAAAATGAGGAAACAGACAGAAAATAGAGTAATCTCCCTTCCATGTTGCTGCCAACGAAAATCCAAAGAGTTGTGTTTAACCTAAAGAAAATTTTATATATTTTTTTCATCCAGGAGTTAAGGTGGTGGTGCCCTTGTCAGCCTCCTAACTGTACTCCTGTAGTTGGTTCCACTGATAGGGAGTCATTGGTTTAAAATTTGTAAATGTGCCACTGCGCTTTTATCATGCCACAACTTCTTATAAACACCCAATGGGCTACTATGGGATAAAATCTGGACGAGTTAGCTTCTTAAAATTGTAAACAATGTTTTAAGTATTCTTATGATTGCTTTTATATCATACTTTATAGAGCAGTGATGACTAACCTTTTCGGTACTGAGTGCCCAAAGCGCGTTTGTACCCCCAAAATGGAATTCATGTGTGTCTTTGCACATGCGCCCTATGCATGCGTCTCACCCCATGCATGTGCCCCACCCCATGCATGTGTGCAGGTTCCCACGCATGCATCCCACTTCCCATGCATGCACTCCACCCCCGTGCAAGCGGCAGAGACCTGAAAACCAGCTGGCTGGCAGGAGGTGTAAATGCATGTGCGGTGGAGCTGAGCTGGGGTGACGGCTCGCATGCCCACAGAGAGGGCTCTGCATGCCACCAGTGGCACACGTGCCATAAGTTTGTCACCATGGTTATAGAGCAACTTTCACTAGGAAGATAAACTGATATTCTACATATATCCAACTCCTTCCATTTTTCTCCAGAAGCATTCATTTTTTATTAATATTATTCATTTAATTTTCATCTCTTTCCAATTGTTCCATTTACCTTCAGATAACCTTTGATGAGACTTTGGAATAATTGTGTGTCATATTTTCCTGTAGGCTGCTTGTATTTCAGTTGTCTGAGGTCAAACCTTAATTTAACTACCAAGTATGTATTTAATTTTAGAAATACCACATGATTCAGCCGCTCCCAAGGCCTATGTCTACATGTTTGAAATTCAGTGGCCAATGAAACAATGACAAACTTTCAAAAGGTAAGTTTTTTTTCTCCTTTATTTATAGAATGTCATTTAATATAATATAGTTAACTTAAAACCAGAAATATTATGTTATGAATAAATTCAGAGAGAGATTGGAAATTATGATATTGTTTTGCTGTGAATAATTTATGTCTGTGTAGTTATTCCCTTCCTTTATTATTATGGAGAACTTAATGTGCGTACATTGTTAGTGTGTTAAATCATCAACATTTAAAAAAAATAAATAAAGGCAGAGTACAAACTAATATTTGATGCATGCCTAACTACTGGAGGATGTATGGAATTTGATTTTAAGTAAGCTTTGGTACAAATAAAATCATTTTTCTAGGTTTTTTTTTTAAGCACCAAGTAATCACTATTCCTGGATGTGGGAAACTGCTCAATATATCCACTTGTAGTAAAATGTGTGTACTTAGAAATGCTTCATTTTAGTTTTAAGAGCTCAGGAATATAAGTCAGTGACAGTAATTTCAGTTTTATTTATATGTGAAAATAAAAATTAAATAGTAATGTAGTGAATGTGCTGTCAATGTTGGGGGAACAGGGTTATAAATGTAGATTGTTCTGAGCTAGTAACACATAAGTATTGATAGGTTGTGGTTTCTCTGGTGATGTGTATCAATGGGAGCAGAGAAAGCTCAGTGACAATTGAAAGGGATTGATTTTCATATAGCAAATTTCTCTCAAACCCTGACAGTTTTAATCAGGAGGTTACTGAAGGAACACACTACGTTTCAGGCGAGATAGAAAACAGAAATTTGAGATTGGGTTTTATGAACACGTTGCCTCTCTAGACTGGTGATGTTCAACCTGTAGTTCACAGACCATTGGTGATCCATGGAGGTCCACCATGTTCTTCACTAGTCAGCTGGCCAATTCAGAACCTGCTTTCTGCCCTAATTCCTGCCTTCCTAAACTTAGTGCTGGTCAGCAAATTCACACGTAGACCATGTTGACAACTGGTTTGCTGAAGCATTCTAACGATAAGTCAAATAGCAATGGCATTAGTAAAATTGAGAAAACTGATATGCGGTTGCTGACTATGAATCCATGCGCACCACACTATTTTGAATAGTGATTTTGCATGAACAATCCCAAAAGAAAGGAAAATATCAATAGGAAATGTGACAAAATGAGATGTAAATGGAAAACTGAGATGGAAGAACACTTATTTTCCGGCCTTCACCCTTTGAGATTTCTATCACATTTCTGCTAACAGTGGTTACTACAACACAAGATAAAACAAAAGCTAATCCAGCAGGTAAATAGAGATTAGTTTGGATTTCAAAATGTTAGAGCAAAATTTAGCTTAAAAACACTTAAAAATGGAAGGGATGAGGACTCATTAAACAACTATTTGTTCAACAACAGTGAAGATATTGTGGTATGTGTTTCAATTCCCCCCCCCCCCACTATCTCTCTAGTGCCTTTCAACTGTCCTGCTGTCCTTGCCACCCTGCACTCCCTCCTACACCCCCTGACATCCTGAATTCCACTGTCCCTGCCATCTTTCTGTTGCCCCAGCAGAACTTCTCCATCTTCTTCCCACTGCTGACAAGAAGTGCCTGGCACAGGCAACTACTGACCCTTCTTAATACAGAGTTCTCATGAACTTGGCCAGGTGTGACTTGTCAACAGTGGGAGGAAGAAGATGGTGAGGGTCATCTGGAAGTGGAGCAGCAGAGTACAGGATGTCCAAAAGGGCAAGAATAGCTGAGCTAGCCAGGGGGAAGAGTTGGAAATGCGGATGGGCATGGCAGGGTGGTGAAATCTGGTCTGCCAAACTGAGTTTGTCAGGCCTAGCTGGAAAAGAGGCAGGCAGCTGGATAGAATAGGCAGTTTGCATAGAAGTGTGAGAGCCTTGCCTACCAACCACAGCTGGGAATACTGAAACTGCCATTGCTAAGCAGGCAGCACCATTTAAGTTTGGTTAAATGGTGATTGCTCCACTTAGCAATGGAAATTCCAGTCCCAATTAAGATTGTTAAACAAGGACTAAGGGTACAGATTGTTGGAAGAAATATCCATCTGGTTCAGTTCCAAGCTGGGAGAAAGACACTGGAAACTTGGAGGCTGATTAGAAAGATGGTTTAATGATGAACAAACCATATTTTTGGTTCTGGTGCAGCTGACAAAATGCAGTTGAGAGTGGGGGGCAGTTATACCTTATTTGGGTTTATATTTGAGCTTCCTGTTCCTGTGGAAGAACATATCCTCTAATATTCTATTGGCTGTTGTCAGATTCCTATGAGGCATGGCTCTATAGGCAAGAGGAAATGGAAATCCTAGATGCTTGTCTGAGCTAATTTGGTCAACCTCTGCTTATTGTTTTATCTGAGCTCCCAGGTGAAGTTTTGATTGCTCTGGGATGATGCAATGAAGGGGCTTGTGTTCTGAAAGAGTGTTGGGCAATTTCTATTCTGGCTTAATGACTTTTGTCCTGTGTTGGATCTTGGGTGAGGGACTGCTTCTAATCCTACCATTCTGCCTGTGTTAGTTGTGCTGCAAGGAGTTTCAAAATATCCTGTCTTGAATGGATTTTTGCCTGCAGTATTTGGTTTGCTTATGAATAAAGCTATGTAGATACTTGTCTTCCTCTTTTAATAAGCTCTTTATCTCTTAAGGGTTGGCATATGCTGTAGGCTATTAAGAAAAGGTGGAGGCTGCTTCCTGCCTCTAAAAACATGTTTCCCCATTTCTCCTTTAGGGAAATATAATATTCTGCCTTTTTAAATTTTTCCCAAAATATTTCCTTCTTCTAGGAGGGGGGCTTCCAACAAGATGAAACTCTAATTGTTAGTTACTGAAAAACATTTAACGCTAATTGTAAAAACAAAAGTGTATAAAAGAGACCCAGTTTAATAAAGTGGTTACAGCACATGATAGAAACCAGGAAACTGTGGAGTCTAGTTCCACTTATGCATGAAAGCCACTTGGGTGACTTTGGACCAGACACTCTATCGCAGCCCAATTCACTGCACAGGGTGATTGTTGTGGAGAAAATAGCAGATGGACAAAGTATTAGATATGTTTGCCTCTTTGAGCTCATAAAATAATTAAAATAATAATAATAATAATTAATAATAATTAATTAATTATAATAATAATTAAAAAATATGGAAATCTTGCATTTTCCAAACAGCTGCAATTAATTGCAGAAAGAGAAGCATTGCTTCAATCCTTTGGCATAGGAAGAGTGGCTTCAATGAATTTAAATTTTGCTTCTGCTGATGCAAATTTTGCTTCTGCTGATGCTCAGTCTTTATATTGCTGAATAAAAATTTCACTCACTTCCTTTTGTTGAAAGGCTGTCAAAGAGCCTTTCTTCTGAGGATTCGAATTTTCCCATTGGGAGAGCTCCGGCCCGAGGATACGGACAACTGCTTGAAAGCTGGATCTTTTTATTTTTCAGGAAGGCAAGAGACAGCGAGACTGCGTTCCTGGGGCTAGCTAGCTAACTTCAAATGGTAAATGCCTGGTTTTTATACCTTTTTTCTCCTTTTGTGTATGAATGTTCGTTTACTGTTTACTGTTTAATGTTTAGATATTAAAATCCTGTCAGAGTTTATTTTTTGCCAGAAGGCAAACTTAGCGAGGTGTGGAAAATAAACTCTGTGGGGTGGCTTGATTATAGTATTGGTTCTTTCCTAATCTCTTTTAGCTTTATAATGGTTTTTTCTATTTGTTTTTCGGCAATCTTCTGTCTGTTTTCTTTGTAATTTATTTTGTGTCTTTTGTCTGTTTGTTTTGCTGATTTGGCATGTCCTGTGTTTGTAAGGGTTTTCTTTTCCTTGTTTGCCTAGCTTTCTTAATTATTTGGTTTTTGTCTAAGGGGCTTCTTTTAATACCTTTTATTTGATTTCTTTTCCTATGCAAGTTTGTTTTATGGCTGGCCTGATGTTCCCTTCAGGCTTTTCTTGCTTGGGTGACACCACTGTCCTCGTGAAGTTCCCTTTCCACAATTTCAAAGGAGACCAATTCTGAGTAAATTCTGTACTTTGCAACTTTCTGACTGCTTGACAAAATGGAATATATGTAATGAATGCTGAAGTATAATGTATTTTGCTTTATTTTTTTATACTTCAGTTCTCATACTGAATCCAAAGAATTAAATTAAACTTGACTGAACATGTGCTTCTCTCATGTTTTGGCATATTTTTCACTTAGCATCAACTTTTTACGGCTTGAAACACCTCCTTAACACCTAAAAAAAGAATGGAAGGAGATGAGGACTCTGGTGAAGATCTCACTGAATATGCTGTTCAGTTTAGTATCCAGGAGTCCCTCAATACTGAACGGAATCTGCAAAGGGCTTCTCCCAGTCATGAGACAAGGTAATTAAGTGATGTGGTAGGCCAAACCCTGTTTTGAATTTCTCTGATTTATAAGGTGCTTGTCTGATTTACTCTCTAAGTATCTTATCCTTTTCATATATGGTGCTTCACTTTTGCTTTAAAGTGCTCTGAAGCCAATGTTGAGAACATAATTAGGATATTCACTCATTTTTCAGGAGTTTAAGTTGTGGTAACTTGTAGATATGTTTATTACTTATACTATTTTGATGACTTACAGTGATGTTAATCTATTTAAAATACATATTTTAATAAATAATAAAGGAGCATTGTGTTAATTATTGTGTTAATTATTCTTATTGAGCCAGTTTCCTTATTCAACATTGATTTAAAAAAAACAGGTTTCTGAAAGCAGTGAGCATTTATATTTATACTTCATTGTCTTCAAGTTGGACAAATGTTGTGTATAAGAATTGGAATACTCCAAATACTTTAATCTGATTGGCTGAGCAGGCCACAATAGGATTGGTTAATAAAGTACCATTACAATTGGCCTGCCTGACGGTGAGAAATCTTAAAGAGCTGTCATTGGCCTCAAGCCGCGAGTAGCCGCTACAAAAAGGGCTGCCGCGGCTCCGGCAATGTTCTGTTACGAAGTCACTGAGTTGGTTTATGATAAAGAGCTGTTTGATGAACACCGGTCTCGAGTACTTCTATTCCCAGTACAGAACAACTGACCTTAGGTGAGTAATTTTATTTGATTTGTAGAGACATGAGATATAAGAAAAAAGTGGAGAAATAGTGAATCTGACTGTGAAAAAAAATTGTAATCCTTCCAATTAAATTCACTCCTAACTAAAAGTACTTATGCAGGGTTTTTTTTCAGTTCACTTGTGAAAACAATATCACACAACTGAGTAATAGCATATGATTTGGCTGGTTTTGAAAAGCTAAGCAAGGCTGATTAGCATTTGACTGGCAGACCACCTTAATATTCCAAGGTGGTAAGATGGACTGGAAGAAAATGCTAGATTGTCGCTGAAGAAACTATGTGGATGTGTTCATGAAGTCACCAGAATTTGAGATTGACTTGAAGGAAACAATTATTGCAGAAGCAGGAAAATAGGTGTTTGGTGAAATTACAGCAATAGCACCCAAAATGTGAGATTCTATAAATGCTTTGTTTTTTTTCTATAGGTTTGTACCTGTCAGTGATCAGAACAGGAAACTTGTAACTGCCATAAGAGAAGGTACATTTGCCAAAAGACATTATTAAATTAATTGTATTATTGTTTGAAAAGGCACAGACCTGTTTTGTTTACAGTTTTCATCGTGAATTGTCATACTGTATTTTTTTTTTTGATTTCTTTGCTATCTAGCCCAACTGATCAACTGTTTGCCCATATATATTCATGGGTGTGTATATCTCTTCCCTGAGAAAAGCAAAATCTCACATACGTTTTATCAATAAAAGCTTGTGCTTTTACAAAATGTGTTAATCTTTACTACAAGCCTTTCTTGCCTTTTTAAAGATAACAGTAGCCTGTCCTGAATGCTTGCTTCATTTCACCTTAGGTTATTTCTTTTAGGACTAGTCTTTGATCTTCAAAACTATGTAAAGTGCAAATACGCTCTGGATGAGGCTGATGAGAGGGGCTGGTTTCCTTTACATGAAGCTGCTTTTCAGCCAATTCAGCAAATACTTGAAGTAATCTTGGATGGTAAGTTGGCCCACACTTTGAAGCTACAATCAGTACGTTTGAAGAAGACAGAGTTGTGTCCAGTCAGCGTGCACCTAAAATGCTGAATGAATTCAAGGTTGTTTCCAGAAAGTGCACCAATAAGCTTATTTAAATTTGAGCTCTACTTCAGGTGTGTTCACAGATACATCTACCGGTATGTACTTTCAGTGATGAGGGTTCATTAAGTGTTACTAACTAATTTATATTTAGCTAGTTTAGATTGTGGCAAAAGCATCTAACCAATGCAAATGTTATAAGATTTTGATTGAACATGATCTAGTATTAATAATTCCTAAAGCAAGGATATGTATGTAACAATTGCAGCATTGAAAACTTAATTGATGTTTAATTCAACCTAGCATCTTATAAAAGTATGTGGGAATATAAGACATCTGATGGAGAGACACCATTAACTTTGGCAGCCAAATCTGGGCACCTGGAACATGTCAGGACCTTGTTGGCAAAGGGAGTTTGGCCAAATACAATGAACAGAAAAGGAGAAACGCCTCTTCTGATTGGTAATTATTTTGCAAATAACTTAAGGGATTTTAGCTTGTTTCTAGAGCTTGTAGGATCAGAGGTTGAACATTGTAGAATATGGAAATTGATTATGAAAACCTTTAATTGTATAAGTTACTGGTGTTTAGCACTTTAAGCTGTACTACACATAGCCTGCCTTTATAACTTTGCTTACACATGCAAGTTGATTTCATGTCATATGGTAAGTTCTTTAATATACCACTTCCTTAGATCTCTTTATAAATGAGTTTTTCCCCCCTCCATCCATTGATAGCCAGAAGGGGTACACCAACTTTCATGTCATTTTTGTGCTTCTGGTATGCTCTCTTGAGCAGCGACCTAATTTCCCCTTTGTGTTGATAGCATAGCTCCAGAGGAAGCCTTCAGCAAATGAGAAAGAGGTGCTAAGAGAAGTCAAAGAAGGGGAACTACATTTGAGATGATTTCCACTTGGATTGATAGAAATGTACCTGAGTTTATTATCAGTTGCTCAGTTATGTTTCATTTTCTTTCACTTTCAGATTATTCTTGGTCCCTGTATTTTTTACAGAATTTATGCACTGTAAGAATTTTAAAAAAGTATTTGTCGCGTGCATTGGGTTTCCTTTAGTTTCCGGGTTTCAAGAATGATGACAATAGGAAATAATGTATTTCTTTTATTGGCTTGCCACCAATTCCTGAATGCTTCTAATCCCTCTTTTTTATTTGTAATTACAATGAAATTTTGATTCAGCAAATTTTGAAATATTATGACATCAGCATAGATGCCATCCTTTTCAAATGAATAGCCAGTAGAGAATAGCGGAACCCCTACCCTCAATGGTCTGTTAAATTGAATGTTTGTTGTACATTCTTCAGCAAGTAAAGCAAAGGAAATATCCTTAATTCTAAAATATTTTTAATTATTATCAAAATCAAATGCAAATGTAAATATGAATAACAGGGTGAATTAGAACTACATTACAAACTAAGCTAAAGTCATCATATATTTTTATTCATTGCAAACACAATATTTTTCTACAGAAATTGCAGTGGGTTATTTTGAAATATATGGCATCTAAACATTTTCCCCTCTTTTCTTTGTCTTAACTCTTAAGCTGTAAGACAGAAATCACATGAAATGGTTTCCATTCTGATTGAATACAACTGTGTCATCAACCAACCATGTGTTAAACGATGGTCAGCAATGCATGAAGCTGCAAAATGGGGCTGCAGTGATATTGTTGCCCTTCTTGTGAAGAATGGTGGAAATATACAACAGAAAGATGGATACGGAATAACACCTTTAGGTGTGGCTGCTGAATATGGACACTGTGATGTATTGGAGTATTTAATTCATAAAGGTGTGTTAACAACAATTTTTGTACTGCAAGAGATACGACCTTTGTCTGTAACAATTTGAATAGTTCCTCACTGCCTTCAAACGGTTTATGAACATCTTTCTTAATTTCAGTTTACAATTGAAAATACATGTTAACTGCCCAAGTCAGATTTACTTAAATCCATTTATTTTCTACTTTTTGGAAAGCTGCAATGGACATTAAAGAAGTCACTAACAGATTATATGGCTTTTATGATGACACAGGCAAGGCCAACTAAAGTTTGTTTGTTTTAAACATCTATCAAGGTCACAATAAGAACAATGTAGTTAGGAACATCAAACTGTGGATAGACCAGAAAGAGTAGGGAAAGGGATTATTTCCTGAAATATTATTCCCATATTTCTTCCCCATTGACTGGGTGGAAATGATAATTTAATAACATGTGGAAAGGTATATATTTGGAAATGTATACATTTCCCACATCTACATTAACTATCACAAAGCCATTGAATTTAATACGTAGGGTTGTGGTGTAGATTTACTAGTAACTAGTAGTTACTCTTCATACTGCCTTGTTACTGCGAGCAGATTCAATGAGTAGACACTTCCCTTTCTCTGTAAGGCTGTAGCAATTCATAAAATATTTCAGAACAGGGAAACCAAAGGAAAAATGCTTGGATAGACTGCAACTTGGATAATAAGCAATTGATTAGCGCACGATGATACTGTACACAGATTTCCAAAATTGTGATGAATAGATAAATATTGACACATAAATCTACTTTCTCTCATACCACTAGGTGGTGATATTCACATAACAGCTGATGATGGATCATCAATACTCTTTGAAGCAGCTGGTGGTGGCAATCCTGATTGCATAGCTTTGCTGTTGGAATATGGAGGAAGTGGCAATTTGCCTAATAAGGCAGGACATCTTCCAATACATAGAGCAGCATATGAAGGACACTATCTGTGAGTGTGTTCTTTTTATATCTCTTTGTCCAACAATTTTACGTAATGGTTTTGTTATTTATTTACATTATAAATGATAAGCATAAGGGTTATAAGACAGCATATGCAAAAAAAATAAAAAGAAGGCGCTTTCCTGGAGGTGCCTTTAAACTGAGACTGCATTTCTATACAAACTTTCCTAAGAATACATT
The DNA here is from genome assembly GCA_004320025.1 of Laticauda laticaudata. Lineage (NCBI taxonomy): Eukaryota > Metazoa > Chordata > Lepidosauria > Squamata > Elapidae > Laticauda > Laticauda laticaudata. The sequence goes on along the minus strand of BHFT01062886.1, from coordinate 17,025 downwards.
CCATTGAATCCTACTATGTTTTTTTTTTTTTAAAGAAATAAATAGGATTATGTATTTCAGGGCTGAACAGTAGAGTACGCTGCCTTTAGATCAGGGGTGTCAAACTCACATCATCAGGGCAGCATCACGTGATGTATTGGGACTTTTTCCCCCTTCGCTAAACTGGGCAGGGGCAGGGGCAGGGCCAGCATGGGACACATCCTGCCCATGGGCCGTCCGTTTGACACCCTTGCTTTAGATAGTCAGAAATTTCATGCATGCTTGCATCTTTCAGTAACTAATGGTCATTCTTAAATCCTGCCCTTACAGTAAAGTTTTGCCTGATTTGTGGTTGATACAGAACGTTGGGGCAGAGAATTGCTAAGTCTTGGGATCTACTGGGTCCACAAGCCTTTCCCCAACCCCAGCTTTTTTCTCAGTGCCAACACTAGACTTTGTGATCAAAAACTGGCTTAGTGATAGAAGAGGGTTCTGATATAGAGGCTATCATTCTAAATTTAGAACCTTCTTTTTTTTAAGGTGGAAATCTGATTAACCTAACCCAGAGGTCTCCAAACTTGGCAACTTTAAGTCTTGTGGACTTCAATTCCCAGAATTCCTGGCTGGGGAATTCTGGAAGTTGAAGTCCACAAGTTTCAAAGTTGCCAAGTTTGGAGATCCCTGACTTAACCCTTCCTATAATTGTAGCCTTCTTAATTTGTTTTAGAATTTATTTATCTGATTAGTTTTATACAGCTTGTAACTGAACAGTTGGTCACACAATTAAATTAATTAAAACTGATGCAAACATTCCAATTTATTAGTTGGGATCTCTGGGCAAGTTAAGGTATGATATTACATGCTACAGTCTTTTGTTCTGAATTGTAAGTGATTTCAAGATGCTGGAAGCACAAGCAAAACCATACTTGGATTCAAAGAATAAGGTTTTTAATCTCTCCCTAAGTACCTTGCTACTGATAACTTAGCTCCAAAAGGAAAAATTATAGATTGTTGCAATTTTTTCTCCAAAAGAATGTGAAATAATAGGATTAGGGTTACTCAATTTTGAATTGACAAATGCTGAAAGGGGTAGGTTTAAGCAATTTCTTCACTCCCTTTCTTTTGGAAAGCTATCTAAAGGCCCTGTCACACTGCCCAACGGATGCAAAACATTTGTAAAAAGGACACAGCGGACGAGCAAAATGTTCCATCCGTTGTTATCGCTCTCAAAAGGGGCAAAAATTTGCATAAACCAGAGCGGATAACACGGAAAGGAAACGGACGGGGGAGGATGCAGAGCGGATTGGAAAACGGATGCAGAGCGGAAGCCTAGCGGATGGGAGCGGATGAGAGCGGATGGCACATTCCGCGAGGCTTCCAGGGGAACCTCAGCAAAGCGGACTACGCGCGAACGGAAAGAGCGGATGGCGAGCAGACGCCGAGCGGATGAGCGGATGCACAGCGGATGAAGCGGATGCAAGAGCAGAAGGCGAGCGGATGCACAGCGGAAGCCGAGCGGATGCCACAGTGGGAAGCCTAGCGGATGCTCTAGCATTCACTGCGCATGCAGGGGGGATTTATTGCGTCAGCCCGCGGATATAAAGGGAAGCAGCTCGGAAGCAGGTCACCATTCAGAGGAAAGACCTGCATCCAGACACAGCCTCTCCAGCCTGGCCTGCCTGCCTTCCTGCCTGCCAGCCTCCCTGCCAGCCTTGCTGTCCGCCTGCCTCCAGCCTCACCTGCCAGCCTTGCTATCTGCCAGCCTTGGTGCCTACCTGCCAGCCTTCCTTTCCAGCCTTCCCGCCAGCCTTGCCTGCCAGCCTTCCTGCCAGCCAGCAACCCCAAACCATGGGGAAGAAGAGAAGCCTCAGCCATCTTGCTGCCAGCCCTGGCAAGAGGACGAGGCCACCCTCCCGCCCCCTGGCCCTCACTCTCTTTCTGCTGGGCTCTGTTAGCACGGGCTCGCTCTTCTGCAGCTGGGGCTTTTGCTGCTTCTGCTCTTTGGCAGTGGTGTTTCTGCTCAGTGTTTACTCTGCTGATCTGCTCCTGGGTGGTGTACTGCTGGTGCTTACTCTGCTGGGCTGTCCTGGCGGTGGTGCTTCTGCCGTGCTTACTCTGCTGATGCTGCTCCTGGCGGTTTGTTTGCTTCTGGCTCGTGCTTACTCTGCTGATGCTTGCTCCTGGCGTGGTGCTTCCTGCTCTGCTTACTCTGCTGAAGCTGCTCCTCGTCCTGCTGGTTCTGCTCGTCCTGCTCGGTGCTCCTGGACTTGCGCGTCCTGCTCGTCCTGCTCTGGCTCCTGATCTTGCTGGTCCTGCCTGGTCCTGCTCGTGCTCCGGGTCCTGCCGGGCTCCTGGTGGCTTACTCTGCTGCTGGATGATCCTGGTCCTTGCTGGTGCTGGTGCTTGCTGCTGCTGCTGCTACTGATGATGATTATGATTCTGCTGGGTGATGCTGCTGCTGCTTGATGTATGATGATCCTGCTGGTGCTGCTGCTCTGGTGGTGTGGAGAGCAGCCCCTACAACCTCGAAGCCCCTCTGATGAGGCCCATATGGCCCTGCCAGAGGGATGAAGAGGCAGACGCATGATAGGGAGAGGAGGCAATACTCCATTGAGGAGAACATTAGGATGAGGTGCTGGAGTGGCTGAGAGAGAAATGACTATCTGTGGCAGAGGACACAGGCTCTACAGGACACCAAAGGAAGCAGGCTGATTGGAGAGAGAAGGCGAGAGCTGGGCTAGCAATCGGATGTTGTGCTCTCGGCTTATGGAAAGCACCATCCACACCTGGTACGGGGAAGCTTGCACCTCAAGAAATCTGGCCAGGCCACGGTTTAATGCTGACAGACAGAGAACCTACGTCTATTGGCCAGGTGCAGCTTCCTGAGAGGGTGAGATCCGCCACCGAGGAGCAGACAGCCCCTCTCACGACCCTCTCCCTCTGGCAGCCTGCTGAGAGCCAGTCCTCTTCTGGCCGAGAGTCAGCTCCTGTCTCCAGGCAGGGTTTCTGTGGAGCGTCCCATGCGGAGAACCTGCATACAGCTGTTTTAACTGTGGTGGAGCGCGGTGGAGGACTCCCTGGCTGCAGTGGAGAAAGGAGATGGCATGTCCACCACAGCCCTACCGCCATCCACCCCAGCTCCACCTCACAGACAAGGCAGAGAGCAGACAGGAGGGCAGAGCGCACACTGTCTGTTGGAGATCAGGGACACCATCCAGAGCAGCATAGATCGTCCTCTCTCAGCATGGTCCACACCGACTCCTCATCCCTCAACCGCAAGCCCTTCCTCACCTATGTCAACCAGACCCCTCAACGGAGCCCATGGCCGGAAACTCCCAAGTACAGGTGGAGGACCAGATCACCGAGCTGCTTCACACCCTGCCGACCCGAGGAACCTTGCTCCCACCCAGTCAGGTATCACCCCAGGTGATGTCGCCTTCCCATTCCAAGGCTTTTCCACAGGCCCTCACCTACAGGGTGCTATGGACACAGGACGGCCAGATCACAGGCAGACCCTTCCGCAGTCCCAGCACAAGTCATCAGACGACACCGTTGCCACCGGTTTCTCCATGATGCCACTGCATGCCACCCAAACGACACTTGATGACCACGGATTGCCACCCACGCCACAGATCCACCCCGTCAGTCCTCACCAGCTGGCATAACCAGACGCCCACTACACTGCTCCTTCCTCACCCCCACAGCCAAGCCCGGCCTCAGTACATCTGTCTCGTACTGGGTGCTGACACCGCCATGGCATGGAGGAGGAGCTCTCAACATACGGGGCTGAAGCCAGCTGTCGAGAAGCTTCCTCACACACCATCACCTCGTTTGTTCCTCTCCGGGCCAGCACCCAGTTGGGGCTTCAGACCAGCACTCTAGACCAGCCACCTCCACAGCACCTGGGCCCTTCACCCTGGGCTGGGACACCCGGTGACCAAGAAGAGTGCCAGAGCTGGGTGGCAACCTGTAGACTTTATTTTGGACACTGACTTGGGTCATTTTTTTCTTTTACAGCTTGTTATTAATAAAGTTTATGCTTGTGCTCCACCACTGCTTCATTTATTTTTTTTAATAAAGTCTTGTGACAACTTTTAGAAATGTTTAAGCCTTTGCATGCTTGGGGCATGGGTAAGGATAGCAGTGGGATGGGCAGGGATACATTGGGATGGGTAAGGATAGCTGTGGCATGGGCAGGGATACTTTGGGATGGGTAAGGATAGCTGTTGGGATGGGCAGGGATACCTTTGGGATGGGTTAAGATAGCTGTGGGATGGGTTGAGCTAGCTGTGGGGAATAGATAAACCTCCAGTTGCAAGCATAGTGGGACTGTTATGGTCCACCCTCCCAGGTGCCCACACCTATGGCCCTTATTATCAATACTAATGTAATCATTTATCCACACATGTCAACATAAACACAACTCTTTTATTAAATGCGCCTGTTCACTTGTAGGCCCACCCAACATACTATGACCCAATCTCATCCATGTGATGAGACAGGCTGAAGGAAGCATCCATTAATCTTCTATCATCGTGTCTTGCCACTCCACTGCCTCCAGCTGCGGAGTTTGCACCAGTGTCTCAGGAGGTTGCGCTGCTTCTTCCCTCACGTGAGGCTCTTGTGGGCCTTGCACATCCTTAGTGTCTATCAGGTTTCGCCTTTGCCTCCATTCCCCAGGCTCCATGTCCCCATTGCCTTGTTGGAGGTCCACGAGCCTGTTCTGCAATAGACTGGGGTAGCGGGTGCGCATGAGATTGTGCCAGGATGCAGCAAGCTTCCACGATCCTCCTCACAGGTCTTCTGGGCGATGCTGCATGGTGGTGAGAAGTACTGGAACCTGTTCGCGTTCAGGATGCCAAAGGCGTTCTCCACCACCCGCCTTGCCCTTGACAGCCTGTAGTTGAAGATCCTCTTCACGGCGGTTAGGAGTCTGGAAGTGTAGGGCATCATGAGCGTAGGTTCTGAGTGGAGAAGGCGTCATCCCCCACGAATGAATCTAGGGCACAACTTGCGTTGTGTGTGGGCAGCGGGTTGGATCTGGGAAGCCCCATGATGATGGTTTGCGTTCCAGCCCCTACTTGAGTCACTGGCCTTGCTATACCTGGGCATCTGAACATGAGCATTGCGCTGAAGCATCTCATTGGTACATTGAACATTGTACGTCAGAGCATCGACGCCTGGGAAGAGGATGATGCTGAAGAAGCCCCTATGAGGCTTTGAAAATAGTGGATTCCCGACTTGGCTGGAGCTTGCAGGGCACCCGCGCTTCCCATCCTATGGCTCGCAAGCGGTGTGGGGGAAGTCCATCCGTCGATACATCTGCTCTGCAAAGCCTTTCTTCCATCCTCTTCAGTGGAGGCTGGCACTGGAGCGGAGCTCCTCCAGTATTTCTTTCGATGATGGCCTACACCACTTCCTCTCTGACCACAATGACGTTTATGCGTGTTTGTCGTAACACCCTCAGCTGTTACGGGCATGTCTCGTCTGCGCTGAGCCGGTGGTCTGAGCCAGTGTAGGACGTGCCACCTTGAGCCCAAGTGTTCCAGCTGGGCGGAATATTTAGTGCTCTGCTTTGGGTCCAGACCTGGCGGTGTCAGCCGCTCCACAACTTCGTCAACACCATGGCTTGGAGCATCCTCATGAAGCTTCTGGAATGCACGAGTGTCTTCGTTCCTGAGCATACACAGTTCCAGCTTGTTGTAGCAGTCCGTACTCTGCTCTTTCTCCCGATCCATCTTCGGACCCAGTACGCTTCTTGGCCGCTCCTTTCTCTTCCCATAGAGTCAGAGTTTCACAGAGCCTGTAGATGGCTCTGTCGCCCACTCGTATGGCAGAACAGGATGGATGGCTACCGAAAAGGAGTTTGTTACGATCCAAGGTGACATGACTGTGATCGTGTGGAAGAGCAAGAGTCAGATGAAGGCTGCAGAGGTCTGCACAGCTGCGGCTGCTGGTCTGAAGGGAGATCCAGGTGAGTTTGCTCCCCCTTTTTATAGCAATATAGGTTTTCCCTATGTGTCCCTTTGCATTCCTCTAGGCATCCTTACTAGACATCCTTAATATCCGAGAAGGTCCCCTCTGCGAACGTTTTTTTTTATTTTAAATGCTTATATGCGAGCTGACATCCGCTTTCATTCTTTCTCCATCCGGTGCTACTAATGATGCACGTCCGTTCAGCTTCCTCCCTGCGTCTGTTTACCGCTGGAACAGATGCGCAGTTGTGCTGAGCAATAACGGATGCTAGCGGATATGAGCGGGATGTTGTAATGGTTGCAGAACGGATTGTCCCCCGATATGCGCTAGCAGAGCAGAACGGACGCGTTTTGATACATTTTCATCCGCTCAAAAGTTTGAGCAGCCTCAAAACCTTCTGAGCGATGAATTGTCAATAGGACGGATGCTGCGACGGGATAGAGAGGAAGCAAAACGGAGGCAGTGAGTACAGAACGGAAGCATCGCGTTAACCAACAGATGGCAAGTGTTTTTCTCTGTTTCACATCCTCTTTCCATCCATTGGTGCAGTGTGACAGGGGCTTTAATAAATAAAAACAAGAGGGAGAAATCTATCGGAATCTCAGTATCTTCTGGATCCAAAGGCCTCTTCAGAATGATGAAACTTGCATTGTAATATTGCAATGTAAGCTCTGTTCCTTATGTAAATATGTGCTTTCTCATTTGTTCCCATTGCTCTCCCACAAGATGTCCATAAATTTGGGTAAATCTAAACAAACATGCATATTCCTGTATACCCCCAAAATTGAACCAAGACAAATTTCACCAATTCTGCTTCTCTCAAGCTGCATCTTAGATGATCTTGCATCTTAATGATGACTAATTGTTTTCTACAATATTTACAGGCCATCTGCAGTGGTTCTAGTGTTAAAAGCATACTTTATGGAAACTGTCTTAAAAATACAAGGATCTATTTTGTTTGCTATCATTCATTCTTCTTCAATTTTAGGTTTAGGTCAGTGTTAATTTAATTATCAGACAGAATTATATGCCCTAGGCATGGTAGCTTAGGGTCTTTATTATTCATGACAAATGATCTAATGGGGAAGAAAATTTAATGCTGAAAAGATTGACTACTCTCCCCATCAGTTATTGTTTATTTGGTTCTTTCTGACATGAAGAACAGTGAAGTTGGAAAGACTAAGGAACAGTTAGGAGGAAATGTATGTTAGGAACAGCTACATTTCACAAGGTTCATATTTTTTCCACTAGGTTTTCAATCTAGAAATACTGGTTTAAATTAATTCCTTTTTTAAAACAAGGAGGACACTTTTGCTGTCTCCTGAGATGAATTGGATATCTCTCTAGTTTTGATATCAGAAACCTCCAAAGTTGGGTTTCATCATCATTCAAGGATGGGTAACAAATGGTTCAGAGTTGCTTTCTAAAATGCTAATCAAACATTTCCCCAGATTTATTTATAAGGGGGAAAATCATGTTCAAAAGTTAGGTGATAAAATTAAGTTCCTACTTTTGAGCTCTTTCATGACAATGAACGTTTCGAAATGAAAAGAGATTTAATAGACAAAACTTTATTCCTAGATCTCTTTCTTACAAGTGATTCCATTATCTTGGATGCATGAGTCTCAAGGGCAAATTCTTAATGTTAAGCAATCGTGATAATCAGGGGTGGGATTCTACCTGGTCGGTCCGGTTCTATAGAACCAGTTGTTATGATTCTGCCCAGTTTGGAGAACTGGAAAATCGTGCCACTGGCTGACCCCTCCCCTCCCCACCCACTCACTCCTTACCTGGCATATGTGCGCCATCAAACTTGCCTGCATTTAGTAAGTTGCTTTTCCTTTTTTCCCCCGACCATCAGCTGTTCTGCTGTACCAGGAGATTTAGATTAGTTAGAAAGCAGGAAATCGTTGGATCTCTTGCTTTGTAGCTAATCTAAAAGCAGAGCTGAATCTTCCTTAGTACTGAAGCTTCTATTTTTCAGTGCAGACTCAGCTAGCAGATTGCAGATAGATAGATCTCTAAGTGAATCTGTGATTCNTTAGTACTGAAGCTTCTATTTTTCAGTGCAGACTCAGCTAGCAGATTGCAGATAGATAGATCTCTAAGTGAATCTGTGATTCTGTAAGCAATTCAACCTGCCTGCCTGCTTTGTCTGATTTTGGGTAAAAGTTGCTCCTTTTTTATAGAAAAAAATTCAATATTTACATACATGATGTGTTGTGAATTAATTTTGTGAGTTTGCTTGCTAGCAAGTTTTATGTGACAGACTCAGGTAGCAGATTGCAGAATCATAGATTTCTAAGTGATTGTGAGTAACTCAATCTGCCTGCCTGCTTTGCCTGATTTTGTGTAAAGGTTGCTCTTTTTAAATAAAAAATTCATTATTTACATAAATATTTATAATTTTTACATACAAGCCATACCTAGCCAGTCACATGACCACCAAGCCATGCTGTCAGCAAGCCACGCTCAGCCAGTCACATGATCAAACCACACTCACAAATTAGGCCACACTTACAGAATCAGTTAAGAAATTTGATTCCCACTCCTCATGATAATGCTATCTAAATCTGGAAAAGTTTGAGGTATCTAAGTTGCATAGCCCCTCACTATTGTACTTAATAGTCATTGAGAGTGAAGATACTTTCTTTCAAGTTATAGGCTAAGAGTGAAGTTGTTTTGATTCACAGATGTTTGTCACTAAATTGGTACAGTCATCAAAATACATCTTTCAAGTCCAGTAGGTTGTTATGGGAAAACTGGTACTTTACAAAATAGAGCTATTTTTCATCACAGAAATATCACATCAACACAAGATAAAGGAAGCATATTTATTTACAGTCATGGACCATTAAAACACAACCACAGAATTAAAAATGCAGAAAATACTAATAAAACACATTAAATTGTAATTTATTGATCAGAAAGAGAACTATCCTTTTTGATTATCAGATTTATGAGTGCCAGTCCTCATGAGTAGTATAATGGGTAAAGCAGCAATAACCTCTGTATTTCAGCAGGAACATGTAAAATTGTTGTATGGGAGACAGGTAGATTTGCCTATAGCCTCCATAGTAGGTAGCTTACCAATTAGGCCAGTGATGGTGAACCTTTTGGTTGTGGTGTGCTGAAAGGGCACGTGTGTGCCAGCACTCACAATGCAATGCGCCCCCCATGCATGTGCACACAACACCTCCACCCCATTACCTTCACTGCGCATGTGTGCGCCTCCCAGCTGATTTTTGGCTTGTTTGAGGCCGTTTTTGCTCTCCCAGAGGCTGAAGGGAAGCCTCTGGAGCTTCAGGAGGCCGAAAAATGGGCCCATTTCATCACTTCCAATATTTCCGGAAGGGCCGTTTTTCAGCTTCCTGAGACTGCAGAGGCTTCCCTCGAGCTTCAGGGAGGCTGAAAAAGGCCTCAAATGGGCCAAAAAATCAGCTGGGAGATGGGCACATGCGCAGTGCAGGTAAGTTGGTTGAGGCTCGCATGCCCGCACAAATGGCTCTGCATGCCACCTATGGCACATATGCCATAGTTTCGCCATCACAGAATTAGTCTAAATACTGCCATTTAATACTGTCTAATTTCATTGGGAATCTAGCTATCTATATAATGTCCTAGTCCTCAGATTGTCTAATAATCTACAGGCATCAGCAACTGAACCTGAATCTTCTGAACACAATAGTACACAACATCTGCTAACTTAATGATACTGTTAAGAGATAAGCTTTATCTTTGAAACTTGTCTATTATCTGCATTTTAGTAACCACATTAAATTCATCTTCCCTATTTTTGCAGGGCCTTGAAATTCCTTATTCCAGTGACATCCAAAAGTGCAATCCGAAAAAGTGGGCTGAGTCCCATCCATTCAGCAGCAGATGGCCAAAATCCACAGTGCCTGGAACTCCTAATTGAAAATAGGTTTGATGTCAATGTTCTTTTGGCAGAACACATTTCACAAAGTTATGATGATGAAAGGAAAACAGCCCTTTATTTTGCAGTTTCCAACAATGACATTCTCTCCACCGAAATATTATTGCAAGCTGGCGCAGACCCCAATAAAGATCCTCTCAATTGCCTTCTTGTGGCCGTGAGAGCAAACAACCATGAAATTGTACGGTTGCTTCTTTCTTATGGAGCAAATGTCAACTGTTATTTTAACCTTGTGAATGACACTCATTTTCCCAGTGCCATTCAATATACCTTGAATGATGAAGTAATGCTAAGGTTGCTGCTTAATCATGGGTACAACGTGGATCTCTGTTTTGATTGCATGCATGGCAATATCTTTGGAAATTCTTTTTTGTGGCCAGCAACAGAGGAAGAGATATTACCAGGCTGGACATCTTGTGTAATTGAAGATAACCCTGTAAGGATATTTTTTTTATCCTATTCAATATTATTATTAATCAACATTTGTTAAGCAGAGTGTGTTGGGTTGGCTATTATTGGGTTTAAACTCTCAGATATTTTACTTTGATTGTATCTCTTCCCTCAAAGAAAATTGTGACTAAGATCTGTATGAATAATGCTCATTCATTCTTCTATTTTTAGGTATAATGACAAAGGTCAAGTGTAGAGTAAGGATAGAAGCTGTTGTAAAAAGAAAATACAGACATATGTTTGTGTCCTTGTCTCTGCTACTGATAAGCATGCTTTGAGATGCAGGCATTAAATTGCTCTGTTATATGTACCCTTCTTCAAAAGAATAGAGCCAAGAGAAGAACTATGGATAAAGCAATATGCCTAGTGCTATGTGGAAGGAAAAGGAAAATAAATTAATCCAATGGAAAACTTACACTATCTGATTACGAGGACACTTAAATTGTCTGCAAAACTGTTGCAAGTCTACATCTTGGCTATCAAATTTATTCATTTCATTATTTAGGTACTTTTAGGCTATTTAAACACAAGGAATCATATGAACTTCTACTGTATTATACAGATAAAGAAGAGGTCTGTGATCTATTTTGTTAGCAAGCTTAATGTTTAATGTTTTATAAGTCATTAGATATGCAAGTAAAGTTCAAGTATTTCAACTCAGAATATAGCTTTCCAATTTCTTCCCAAAGAGATATAGAGAACTGCAAAAACTATGAAATGGCATTATAATATTTTAAGAATTCCGGCTGCCTATAATTTGGCAGTTCAAATCTAACCAGGTTCAGAGCTGACTCAGCTTTCAATCCTTTCAAGGTGGGTTTAAAGAAATGTTTGGATTAATGCATTTTGTTTTATGATGTGACCTGTTCATGAATTCTGCACAATATTATAACAATACATTTTAGAAAATAATTTAGTATAACACTGATCATATTTCCTTTCAGTTCTGTGATTTTATTACACTTCCTTGGATGAAACATTTAGTTGGACCCATTGTCCGCATTTTGATAGATTATATGGATTATGTTCCTCTCTGCACTAAACTGAAATTTTTCTTGGAGACTCAGAAAGAATGGCCAGAAATCCAGGAAATATTAGGTAAATGAATACTATTCACTTGGAATTAGGCTAGCTGTTTAATCTATGAAAACAAAAGAAAAATGTATTTGTGTTTGAAGATTTCAAATAATTTGTTACTATTATGTTATAACAATATGTCCTTTTGTGAATATATAAGGATTAGGTGAATAAAGGCTTATTATAGCAATAGAGGGGAGAACTTGATCTTGGGATATATAGTATTATCCAAATGGAATCTAAGAGAAATTATAGGTAGGAAGTCTATTATAGAACTACAGTTGTAGAAAAAGAAATGTTTAATACAAAATCAATGGCAAAGAACAATAATCTATGATCTAATGTATTTTATTTGGTACATTTGGGACTTCAAAATCACTTTTTCTTGTAAGTGGAAACTCAAGATTCTCTTGAAGTTCTAATAATTATTGGTTTAGATGGCATCATAAATAAATGGCTATCCTTCCAAACTGATATTTTTGAAATACTGACTTGGGTTTCTAACATCTGAAAGCCAGACTAGATATGATCAATAAGAGAAGATTGTATTAAATGATATCATTTATTTAATACTAGCACAGAAATAATAAAATTTGAAATGTATGGTAAAGTCAAATACTACTCATTTGTGCTACAGAAGCATTTTTTTAAGATAGTGTTGGCAGCTGAGATCAGTGTGTCTCATTTTGGTCAACATTTATCACATGATGTGATATTTTCATCATAGACTCTGGATTTTACCATACCTGTTATCTGGGAAGCGTTTATCAACAACTTGGATACTTCCTAAGTTTTGAGAGGACACAAAGTAGGAGGCAAAAATAGCTGGTAAAATTCAAAAGGGAGTAGCATTCTTCATTTGGTAGAAAACAAGAAAAGCACTAGGATAGAAAGGCAGTAGTACATGGGAAAGGGATTTGGATACTGCCATTGATCACAAATTAAATATGAGCCAGGAGTATGATATAACTGTAAAAAGTGAACTGTGTCTTAGGGATGCATTAATAGGAGCAAAGAGATAATGGGAATTTATATTCCATTCTATATTGCATTCTTCAGATTTTATTTGGGGTGCTATGTCTAGTTCTGGGCATTACAGTTGAAAAAGAACACTGAAAATTGGAGCAAAGGGGAGCTTCAAAATGTTGGAAATCAGGTGTTAATTACAAGACAACTGAAGGGAGATATGCAGGGATGGGATTCAAAAATCCCAGCAACTAGTTTGCTGCCTGGTTGCTGGGTGGGCGTGTCCATAGTCGGTGTGGCCTACAGGAACTTCTGAGAGGGCTATTTTCACCTTCCCAAGAGGCCGGAGGCCTCCCCCAAGCCTCTGGTAGGGCAAAACCAGCCTCCCTTGGGCTCGGGAGGACCTCTAGAAGCCGGAAACAGGCCCATTTCTGGCTTCCAGTACTTCTGGGAGGGCCGTTTTTCACTTTCCCAAGGGTCCAGAGGCCTCCCTCTGGCCTCTGGGAGGGTGAAAACAGCCTACCCCATGCTCTGGAGGCCCTCCGGAAGCCGGAAACAGGCCCGTTTCCAGACTTCCGGAAGGCGTGATTTTCCCCCTCCCAGAGCCTTCACACAGACCCTGCACTTATCTGCATTGAAGCTACGTGGAGACTCCTGGGAGGAGAGGGGCAGAATGGGCAAGACCAGCCGGTCAATTGAAATACCGGTTCAACGAACCAGGTGAAAACGTAACATTTGGTTCTCCTGAACTGGTAGAATCCCACCCCTGGAGATATGATAGCAGCAACTATATGAAGTCACATGGAAGAAGAAATAAAAATATTCTCTCTTACTCCAGTGATCAAGACTTGAACCAGTGATTTCAAAAAGTCGGTACAAATAGACATCAGAAGAACCTTCCTGATTGTATGAGCTGTTAGCCAAGGAAACAGGCTGCATGGTCAGTTTGGCTTTCAATGGAGGTCTTCAAACAGGCTGGATGATCATGATCTAATTTATCCCACCCTGAGTATGGCATTGGATCAAATTATCTTTAAGCTTCCTGCCTACTGTATGATTCTTCAGTGCTGAATTAATCAGACATATTTTCCATTCCATTTCTTTCCTTTGTGTCTTTCAGAGAATCCTCGTCCACTAAAACATTTGTGCCGCCTGAAAATACGTAAATATATAGGATTAGTGAGAAGAGAGAAGACTCTATCCATGAAGAACCTTCCTCTCCCCCCAATTTTAACAGAATTTATCCTCTTCAAAGAATATGATCTTTATGGAAGAGAATTACATTTGGAATGATCAGAATCCCAGACACATTCCCTTGTTTATTAAACTTAACAAAGCTTTGGATCAGAATATCTAAATTGCCAAATATAAGATGGCTTCTAAAGATTTCCTTAGGCCCATGGAAGAGATTTTTTTAATACCTTACACTTGAATGTTTTGGAGGAGAAATGACACCAGTTCCATTGCTTCATTTCCACTTTTGTCATAGAAGTAGGAGACTTTACATGTCCTCATATCAACTTCACACTTGCTTACAGTATTTGCAGAACTATGCTAGTTTTCCCATCTGCCTATGCATCTTGGTTTTAGTATGTTTTGCCGCCATCTTCTCCTGCTTCATAATAAACAGAGGTTGTTCACTTGTCAGAAAAATTAGTGTTTTTTTCTTGGCACATAACAGAATTATATTCTGGATATATTCTAATATAAAGTATTTCTTCTTATGCAATATAACGTGTAACATTACATTGTGGAAGAGTTAAAAGACGTGTTAAATATGATGTGGATTATACTTAAACAATCTTTTGCCTTTTTCCCAATTTTTTCACAGCTTGCAGATTAGAAGCACAGCACTCATATAATTAATTTTGTTTTAGGATTATTTTGCAGGGCAATTCACTATATCTTATTAATGGTCAAATAATATAGATTTCTATTTATTTGATGTGCACATCTCAGTTTCTTTTCTATGTACATACATAAATATGTGTAGGTGCACACAAACATATGCATAAATACAAACTGTTCTTATATAAAGCATGTTTGTTCACAGGTAGATTATCACTAAACATACAAAATGCTTGTTCTGATGGGACAATGCTAATTTCAATATGCATACTGAACTTTTTGAAATTCTGGCATGCCTGGATTTTCTAGGGTATCACAATCCAGAGATTTAGTTATCCATTAAAAGCTTCAGGCACACTCTGAACAATTTCCTCAAGTTACCAAACAGTTATTTTTAATCAGACAGAAAAACAATTCAATGACAAGAGAGGCATAATGTTAATTACATAATAACTATACTGAATTCTTATTGAATGTAAATGAACTTAACTTTAATTTTTTTCTGATTTTTGGGAAGTATACTTCACCATTCAAAGGTTAATAATGGTGTAGAACAGGGAAGTCAAACTTGATTTCATTGAGGGCCGCATCAGGGTTATGTCTGATCTGGGGGCATGGCCAGGGCATGTGGCCAGCTCTTGCGCCCTCCCCGAGCTCTATTTTCATTGGCAAAGGGCTGCAGGAGACCATCATGGTCGAAAATGGAGCTTGGAGTGTTGCACACAGCCCGCCCGAGCTCCATTTTTGCTGGCAGAGACACCAGGGGCTGGTCCTTTGCTGTTTCCTGGGTGGCCTGGTGGGCCAGATCTAAATACCTCGTGGGCCAGATCCAGCCTACGGGCCTTGAGTTTGACAGCCCTGGTCTAGAAAAATAAATGCAGTTTCTGTTTTTTAAATAGTTCAATTGTCAGTGGCTGTCCTACTCTATATAAGGAAGAGATTGAATTGCTTATGATTATTATGCAGACAAGTTCCTGCAGAACCAGCTTCAGATCCGTTCACGTGAAATGGGACGATGTAAAAAATGGTCCATCCAATAATTTAGATTGTCCATGCAATATTTCATAAATCCATTTAGGAATTTTACTGAAGATATGTTTAGTTCTTCTGTCCTTTCATGGTATTTGCAATCCTTAATATTCCAGTTGAAGGGAACCTATATCGAATTAAAGACTACAACTTGGGTACTAACACATTTTTGGATTCGCCATGTTGATATTATTACATTATTACACTCTAGTTCAGCAAAAGAAACACAACTCATTGAAATGCATTTCAAAGGAAGAAAGAACTCACATTGATTTTAAATTGTACACTAAAAGGGATTAGATGTTCAACTAACCACAATAACCCCGCTGTTCTGTAAATGTGCCTAGAAAATAAGGAAAGCAGTTTATATTATATGCTTCCCAGTAAGGTATTTCTGGGGCATCCGAAGTAAAAAAATTAAAATACACTGTATGTCTTGTAAGTTTTATGTTGACCCTTTCTCGTTGGCATGTGCTTAAATTATCCTTACTGACAGCCACAGAAGCCATCTTGCTGGATGATCCACAGACGAAGCATGTGGACGTAATCTCTTGTTGACTTGTTGCCTGTTTTGGAATGTATTTGGCTGGTGGAGAAGTCCAAAGCACCCAGCAGCTCCAAGGTTGGTTGGAGCAAACATAACATTATTCAAAAGGAGGAGGGATAAACCTAAAACTAGTTGAAATTGGCACTTGATTCTCTGCCCAGGAATAGAGAGAGAGAGAGAGAGAGAGAGAAAGGATGGTAATACGATTTTTGATATGATATTTCTGAGTTTTGGCTGACATAGAGGAAAGGCTGTTTGTTTATATTTCCTGCCAAAGACACTTTGTAGTGAAGCATCAGCCAGGTTGCTATTGAAACCTTCGCCCCCAAACATAACATTGCAGTCAGGAATCCCCACAAGTATCAGCTCCTCTTTACAGGCCTGGGTTTCCTATAGGCAAAGAGAAAGAGCTCATTTAACAGTTCTAGGAGGACAAAACATGCAATTTATCACAGGATCTTTATTTCCATTCTCCACAAAGTTGAATTTCCACCAAAATATGGCTATGTGGGTGGATTTTAACATGAAATTTGAGTGTACTGTATTTGGGTTTTTTTTAAAATCTTCTTTATGCTCCATTGAACACAATGAAATAATCTCACTGTAAAATTATTGCTGATAATGGCTTTATGAACTTCAACAGCATAAGATTTTTTTTAATGCAATTAAGAGTGAATACAGTGATTAATACTTTGCTGCCCTCTCATGATATCCCAGAACCTGCTGTGTGAATTGAGTTCAGTTGTCCTACTTAGGGTTCATTTGGCATGCTCTTAATTTTGCATCTGAAATTCTAGAATTTCTGGGGGGAAAACTAGGCATTATACAAGGAGTACTTTGTACCTAACAGCTGCTTCTGTCTATTCATAAGGGAACCAGTTGAAGTCAATGCAGTTTTCTCCAAAGTAAGCAAGTATAGAATTACTGGCTAATTTCTATTTGTTTTTATTTCAGAAGAGAAAAGGCCAGTATTCTCACCTGACTTTAAAGTTGCAAAGTCACTGCTGTTGATGACACAAACAATGAAATCACTTGGCAGAGTAACCTGACTGACAGAGATCTTCCAATATTTGAGGGTCTGCCACAGGGAGGAGGAAGGGGTCAAGCTATTTTCTAAAGCGCCTGTATGCCAGACAAGGAATAATGGATGAAAACTGAACAAGGAGAGACTTAACCTGAAAATAAGGAGAAACTTTCTGACAGTGAGAAGAATCAA
>BHFT01062885.1:0-18716 GCA_004320025.1 Laticauda laticaudata | reverse complement strand
CATGTAATATTCTAATTTTCTGAGATTGTGGATTTGGGGTTTTTATGAGCTGTAAGCCATAATCATCACAATTATAACAAATCATGGCTTGAACTATCTTGCTTTGCATGTAATGAATCTATCTCATATATTAATTTCACCTAAGTTGCATTACTGACAAAAATGAATTTTTCCACAATATTCTAATTTTTCGAGTTTCACCTGTAGATTATAAAACACTTATTCTTGTTTTCCTTCCTGCTACCTTACTTGAACGGATTCAACTGAGTAATTCAAAAAAAATCACACTTCGATTTTAAACTGTTAAATAACATATTTAGAAATCTGCTCTTTAAGGTAAACATTATTGAAAAGATTCCCTTCTTAATTGCTGTTGATATATGCTAAGGGCTACTGTTTTGGGGTAATGGTATGGAATGAGTCTGGGATCTTTTGTTTTTCCTTCCAATATAGACTTCAGCCCTGGAATTATCTATTAATGCAATTTCAGTTCCTCTGCTTCTTAGGTTCTGAGCCCAAACCAAAACAAACCCAAACCAAAGCCATAAGGTTCAGAACAGCAGGCATCAGCAGAAGGAAAATGAGGGGAACTTAGTTCATTATTGAAAAAAGATCATATGATATTCCACAGACAGACTTCTGAATAATCAGTTAAATAACATGGCTTTTCAATGGTTTTGCTAAATGTTTTTTTTTATGTTATTGAGGCATCAACAAAAGTAAATAAAATAAAATCTATAGTAACTCTAACACAAATAAAATGTAAGAGATAAACTAAACTTTATTATGAAAAACAGCTTCTTTTCATTTCTGATAAGGAGTGATATTTTGCCCTTACTCCAAAACTACATATATTCCAAATGTATTCATTCTTTATCATCAGAAGTAAAAAGAAGCTGTTTCTCATTACCAATCACTGCATCTTCAAAGAAGCTAATTTGCAGACAAAAGAGGATTGAGACATCCTGTCCAAGAGCATTTAGAACTCAATTTATTAAACCAGCTTCTGCTTTGGGAGAACAAAATGGCAATGTACAATGTTGTTTAAGAAATCATAAATTACATTTCCTAAAACTTGAAAGCAGTTTTGGGGTTGCATATTAAGCAAGAATGTTGAGATAAATTCCAGAAAATACTATTGTATATAGTATCTGTTAGTAATAGAATCTGATTTGTGACCAGTACTCATTTTCCAAAATAGGTAAATACACATCTTTTGATTCTCAAATTTAAAATTTTGTGAGGATGTACTTCATTCGGCAACAAATATATTTAGAGGCCACCCCAGATTTATAATTTCATTACACTTATAGTTATGCCATGCATACAAAGCATAGCAACAAACAAAGTACCAGAGCTATTGGAAGGAAGAGGAAGAGAAGAAAATAGTACACCTATGCAAATTTAAAAAAAAACATGAAAGAAGTGTTTTGCCTCTTACATAAACATATCATTTATCTGATGTTCACTGAAACAGGCAAATGTTTTTCAGGCTTTCCTACAGAGTTGAAAAAACAACAACACCGCTCTAACAGGGTCATGGATTTCTTAAAGCAGTGGTACCTTTTTCCAGGTTTGCATATTGATGGATAATCTTACCCAACAGCTTCATGTAGATGATAAACAAAAAGGGCAAGAGTCAGGGTAACATACTCTCCCTCTCCCTCACTTTAACAATGATGGAAAGTGGCTACTAAAACATATGCCTCCCATTCTCTGCAGTCAGCCCTGAAGGATACCACAATTAAAAGCATTGGAAGCCAATCATGGGGAACAAAGACATTTGTATCACATTACCCCAGTTCTACCACAGATCACTGAGAAGCAGTCACTGCCATCTTTGTACTATTCCCAGTCTGTAACATAACTGAAAAGAATCCAGATAATCTACTATACCCAGAGCCCTCTGAAACTTCAATCTGACAGCTCTCTACAACCAGTTAAGAATCAAAAATTGGCAAGTACTAGGTCCAGCAATGGCTTCTTGAGGAAAGGACCATTCCACCACTTCTTTCAACAAAGGTAGAACCACTTCTCACTGGGGAATGCATTCATCATCACACAAACTCTACTGTACTTCATGTACTATGAATCTAAGGGACAACTAGCCAGGCTAAAACTCCCAAGGATCTTATTCAATTTCTCAGGGTTAAACACTTTCCAGTTAACAAAGCAATGTCTTAGTCAATTCACACATACTCAACACCTAGACTGTACCACAAATTTATCTGACAGCATTGAGAGTATTTCTCAAATGGCCCTGAAAATAGTTCCATGACTCTTCTCCCCAGAAATAACAAGTCCCCTAAAACAAGGGCATTCATTGGTTGTAGATGTGATAGTAACAAAAAGTGAACATGTTTTGCTACCTTTATCACCATAAAGTAATCTCTAATGTGGACCCTTATACCTGTTTAGTTGGATTCACTCTTCACTGTTCTCCATAGACCAAGATACCTGTCATTCCATTTCCCCAAGCCCCTAGAAAACCAGGGAGTTCTCTTAGATCAGTAGAAGGATGAGGCCACAAAGGAGAAATTCGATCCAAAGCCCACAACATCCCTTCATTCCAGGCACCAATGGCTCAATTTAACTGCCCATTAGATCCCCAGGAACAACCCCAAAGACCTCTGGAACCCATTAGGTCCATTAATTGCTTGGGGTAGGCCAATCTAATGACCGAAGCTCTACAAAGAAGCCAAAGGCAAATCACTCCAGGAAGGAGAGGGGGGAAATTGCCACGAAAACTGCAGAAACATGTCCAGGCAGTCTCTGAGAATCAGACACAACTGAATGGAAGAAAAAAATGCATAAAATATTGTATCACTTATCCCTATTCCTGTCCTGCTGGTCACACTTTAGATACAACATGGCCCCAACATACATAAGCTCCAAACTGTGCTTTTATTATGCTGTAATTACATCTTAGTTCTAAAAATCTAGGGATGTATTAATAGTAATGCAAGGCAGCATCCCTTCTATGAGTGGGCAAGTAATATCTCTGGAACAGAGGGCATGGGAAATAGTTTGATGGATTCAGTGGGGCACTATGGAGCTAATATCTTAGAGGGCAAATGTTGATGTAAGATGATGTAGTCCCTTTCCTTTCTTGCCATTTACATGTGATCTTTTCTAGGCAGGAATCCAGTTTTAGTATAAAACTATTGATTTCAAACAATTAGCTTGGCATAGACACAACATTAGGAATTAAGGATTATTTGGTGTTTGCTATAGCCCTTTATTAGTTGATATAAAAAACAAATGGCTTACAAATTGCTTCAAGAAGCTGTCAGATGTTTACTCTTCCATTTTTCTAAATTTCATATCTTTCATTGTTCTTTGCTGAAAACATATTCCTTTTTTCATTCATAAATATATATATACAGGCAGCTCTCAAATTACAGTCATAATTGAGCCTCGAATTACAGTCATAAGTCATGGCAGTTGTTAAGTAACCATGTAACCGTGCCTGATTTTGTAACCTTTTTTGTGGCAGTTTTAAGTGAGCATGCGACTATTAACCATATTTGTTTTCCCCAATGGGTGCTTTTATTGTGGTCAAAGGAGACAGCAAAAAGCCGTAAATGCGAGCCAGTTGCCAACTGTCCAAAATTTGATCATGTGATCACAGAGGCAATCACCAGAACTTCGAAAATGGGTCTTAAGTAGTTTTGGGGAGGTTTATTGTAGCTTTGAATGGTCACTAAGCAAGCAGTCACTAAGCAAAGACTACCTGTATAAGCTACATGTGTATAGTTTGGTATAGTACACATGAGTCTGATAACAAATGTAGATGCCCTGGTGGCCCTTGAAAAACTGATCATTCATCATACATATTTTACTATGAAAGAATATTAGATCTTTATTAGGTGACACGGGATCATCAGAATTCTGATTTTTAAAACATGCAATGTGCAAAGGATAACTACAGAAAATCTTGTGGGCTTTGGTTTGTGTGCATCAGTGAATCCAGATCAGGGGTAGGCTTCAAAAAATTTAGCAAAGGGTTCTCTGCTGGTTTCTGGGTGAGTGTGGCCATGGTCTGCATGGGCTAGTCGGTCTCCTGCACCATGGGGGGGGGGGCTTTTGCCCTCCCGAACTCTGGAGGCTCTCTGGAAGCTGGAAATGGGCCCGTTTCTGGCCTTCCTGAACTTCTCGGAGGCCCATTTTTTTCACCCTCCCTGAGCCTCTGTGCACACCCTGAACTTCCCTGCATCCAAAATGGGCCACGTGGGGACTCCTGGGAGAGGCATGGGTGGGGTGAAACCAGCCAGGAGAAGGATTTTGGGGTTGTCCAAACTACACAGAATCTTAGCTAGGGGCTCTCACAAACCCCTGCAAACCCCCAGCAGCCCAACCCTGATCGAGATCCAGTTAATCTTACTGACCAGGTCACCATGCAGAAATGATAGTTAATTATAAACATGCCACAGTGCTGAAGCCAGAGGTATACCTGTACTAACACACACGATTTACAAAACTAAGGTGATATTACCATTGATAATTGGAATGGTTTGATATGATGTCAAGAGAAATCTCTGTACATAAGAGACATAGTTTTACAACAGAAAGTAAGTATTATCTTGAAAATTCTAGCAACAGTAGTAGTTTTTCATTTATAATCCTGGCCTAATGAATTTGATATCTAAAAATATAAGAAGCTTCATTGTACAACTAAAATAGCAGCCAAGTCTTTCTTTAAGTCTGGCGATGGAAAAAGTGTTCTTCATTACATCTGAATATGGCAAGTTATCTTAAATCATCCAGAGAGAGCCAAATGAAATGACGTTTTCTCTCTTCCAACAACTTGCTGCCAGATTTCAGAACCCACTGAGACAATTTACCTCATTCTATCTTCTTCCTTCAAAATGGTAAGCAAGGAGAGACAACCTTTCTCTATTGCAAGCTGCATTTCTTGGGATCAATCTGTAGGAAGGGCACGTCAATGACAGAGGGCTTAGGCAAACAATAGGTGAGACTACAGCCACCCATTCCTTCACTCTGTGACATCTCATTCCACTTTGTCTCCATCATGTTTTTCTCCTTATCTTTTTCTTGATCCTCATGCAGCAGACTAAGATATTTTGCTCTTGTCAGAAATTAACTGCTTGCACTTGCTTGTTTCTGGTTTACATGTGTTAATTCTGGAGATGTTATTCTAAAACAATAGAGGAAAATTTATTTATGGAAAATTTAGCTTTTAACAGGTTGATCATAAAAATAAGCTAAATTTAAAAATGAAATGTGTGCATTTAGAACTGTTTAGAACCACATTTTGAACATTTAGAACCACATTTTGCATATTCTCTAGCCATCAGAAAGTAAAGTCTCCTTCCATCAAATTTGACATAATGCCTATGTCCATGCAGTTATAAGGTCAATCACTCAGAAATGTTTTTCCAGTGTCTTCTTCCAAGATATTGATTTGATTTCTTTATCTAGTCAACAGGGTGATTTTATATCCAAGTACTAATCAGGTCCAACTCTGCTTAGCCTTTTGAGATTAACCAACATTCAGTAGATGCTGCAATGTGGTTTAGATTTGGTATTATAATTTGTCCAAATAATATATTGTCCAAACATTCAAGAGAAAAGATTATTAGAACAACCATGTTGCTAAAGCCCATGTCACACTGCACCAAAGGATGCAAAGAGGATGTAAAATGGACAAAAAAGCTTGCCATCCGTTGGAAAGAAAACATCATTGATCCGTTGTTACTCACGCGTACGTCTTTCATTGTCTATCATCAAACATCCGTCTTACTGGCGATGCATTCCGCCTCAAAAAGTTTTGAGCTGCACAAACTTCATGGAAATGATGACTTTCCACCGGTACGATCTACATCCACGACACATACGCAAACAAACGTTCTTATAGTCCGTTGTCATCCGTTACACGTCTGATGTATCCTCTCGGGCATTCTCTGGCGATTTCGCACAATCACATCCACTCCAGTGGAAAGCGGAATAGAGGAGGAAGGTGAAGAGGTATGCGGAACGTCCACACAGCGTTCAGTAGCACGGAATAAAGATGAAAGTGGATTGCAGTCCTGAATAAAGCATTAAAGCGGACAAAATGTGGCAATTGGACGTATCTCAGATTATTTAGGATGTCTGGAGGATGTCTAGAGTTTGTGTGAAAGACACGAGCGGAAACTGAATTTCTTAAAAGGGGGGAGAAAATCACCTGGATCTCACTATTCAGCCAGCAGCCTGGTGTGCTAGAATCCTCTTCAGCCTTACTCTTGCTGGTTCCACATCATCCATTGGATGCTCCACCATGGATCATCGCACACTCCTTTTGGTAGCTCGGCCATCATTCACACCAGGGACCAAGCCCTCTTCAGACTGTATTCACCTTTCTACTGCAGAAGAAGGAGACGCCCTAAGAGCTGTTGGGTCCAAAGATGGATCGGAGAAGAGTGCAGTTTGGACTCTATGACAAGCTGATGGTAGCAGCTGAGGAATGAAGACCCCTCGTGCATATCCAGCACTCTGAGGATGCCACCAATGGGTGATGAAGTTGTGGAGCTCTGAGACCCAGGGTGACCAAAGCGCAACACCAATTTCCGGTCCCAGCCTGGTACCCTGGATGAAGGTGGCACTGACTCTGCGCCACTGGTCCCGGGACCAATTATCAGAAACATGCAGTATGCCTGCGAGAGTGCCACACAACCCATCAGCTTGTGCGTCAGGAGAAGTGGTTGCAGGCACTTATTCGAAGAATACGTGAGGAGGCTCTCCACATCCCACACTGAAGAAGGCTGGAGGAAGTTGCAGAGTCGATGTGGTTATCACGAGGTGGAACTTTCCCCACACCACTGGAGCCATAGAGGTGAAGCACGTGGCCTGGCCCAAGCTCCACCCAGTCAGGAGTCCAATTATGCAACGTACAAGGGCTCTTCAGCATATCTCTGTGCCATGGTTGATGCTGACTACAAGTTTCATGTACGATCGGAATGCTTCAGCAACGGTCGCTTCAGATGCCCAGATATACAACACCAGGACCTCAGGGTGGGGTGAGATTGCAAACTCATCATGGGTTTCCACAGATCCAGACCCCCTCCCAGACGGAGCGACACAATGGAGGTGGCCCTACTTCATCATCGGGAGTGATGCCTTTCCCGTCAGACCTACTCATGGAAGGCCCTACCACTTCAGATAGCCTCACCTGCTGTAAGGAGATCTTCAACTACAGCTGTCCAGGGCAGACGGGTCGATGTGTGAGAACATCCTTTGGCATCCTGGCCAACAGTTCCAGGTACTTCTCACCACAATGCAGCATCGCTCCACAGACTGAGGAGCATCGTGGAAGCTTGCTGGCACTGCTAGCATCTCGACGCCTGGTGGAACAGCTTGTGGACCACCAAACAAGGCAATGAGACATGGAGCCTGGTGAATGGAGGCAAGGACAAAACCGATAACATGTGGATGTGCAAGGCCCCAACAGAGCCACGGTGGAAAGAAAGCAGCGCAACCTTCTGAAACATGTACATGAGCTCCCCAGCTGGAGCATGGAGTGCAAGACAGGTTATAATGCTTAATGGATTTCTTTAGGTCTCTCATCACACTGATGAGATGGCGGAGAGTGGCTTACAAATGAATAGGGCATTAATAAAGTTTATGTTGAAATGTGTTGATCAATGATTAAATTGTTATTGATAATAAAGGGCCATTATGTGTGGCAGCTGGAGGGTGATGCAGTGACCGAACCACTATGCTTGCACGTGGAGGTTTATCGTATCCCCAGCTATCCTACGCCATCCCACACTCTCATTACCCATCCCACAGTATCGCATTCCCACAAGCTATCATTACCATCCCACAAGCATGCAAAGCTTACCCTTTTCCCAACACAATTTATTAAGTTAAAAAAAATGAACCAAGTGTTGTGAAGCAGAAGATAACCTTTGCCATTAATAACAAACTGTCATGACTTTATTACAGCCATAATTGACCGAAGTAAAGTGTCTTAAGCAAAGAGCTAAGTGAGCAGGTAACAACTCAGTTCTTCTGGCACTTCTCAGTCACTCTGAGGCGATGCTCATGGTCTCAGAGTAAAGGGCCAGGGACTGTGGAGGTGGCTGTGCTGGAGTGTGATCTGACGCACCAATTGGGTGTCTGGCCCCGAGAGTACAACAGGAGATTGGTGTGTGAGAAGTCTCAGAGAGCTGACTCAGTCCCGTTGAGGTTGAGAGGCCCTTTCCTCAGTACTGCGGATGATGAGGCCTAAGCACTGATGACAGATTGTTCTGAGGAAGGGCTGCTGTGGGTGGAGGAAGGAGGAGTACCAGTGGGGCTGTCTGGTTGCAGGCTAGGTCAGCTGGAGCATCTGTGAGCAGTTCCGAAGGAACCTGGGTGTGGACTGGGAAGGCTGCCTCTGCTGTGGGAGTCCTAGATAGTGGTAGGCTTGTAGGAGAGGCTGCTGAAATCCATGGAAGCGGCTGTGATACATCGCTGGGTCGGTGGAGGGAGCAGACCTGGAGTGGTAGGAGCAGTTGTTCATCTGCGGCCTGGGGGTCTGGCTGCAGAAGACGCTGTGATCTCTCCTCAGTCGCCTGGTACTTGGGCCTCGGGGCATGTCCTATGAGGGCTCTGGGGCTCACTCCATGATGAAGGGCTTGCGATTGGAGGATGGTATGTCGAAGTGGACCAGTGGGACGAGCGAGATCTGTCTGCTTTTATTGTGTCCTTGATCTCCAAGGACATGTGGGCTTGTCCCTGTCCGGTCTGCCTCTCCTGCCTGCTTTCTGTGGAGGTGGAGCCTGGGGTGGTTGGGTCTTGGTGCTGCCTCTTTCTTCATCTGGACAGGGACTCTTCCACGTCCTCTGGACGGGAGTCAGTTTGTGTGGGGGGTCGTCTGTCGTGGCCCTCCAAAGACACCTGCCTGGACACTTAGCTCTCTCTGGCTGGACAGAGGAGTGGTCTCTGTGAGCTGATCTGAGGGAGGGGTTGACAGAGGGGCTGCGTCCTGTGTGTGGATCCCACCCTCCAGGAAGCTGCACTTGCCGATGACACTAGGGTCTTTCCTGGTCAGTGAGAATGGACTAGTGGCCTGTGCCCAGATTTCTTCAGATTGCGGGCGTTCATTACCAGGTGTGGAATGTGTTTCCAGCTACCTAAGGAGTACATCTGAAGTGTAGCCCAGGCTTCCGCCTTCTCTCTCCGCTGCCTGCTTCCCTTGGTTCTATAATAGAGCTTGTGCGTGCCTTCCTCCACAAGCAGTCTATCGTTCTCCCACAGCCATTCCAGCACCTCACTCCTATTGGTCTTCAGAAATGGCAGTATTCTGTTTCCTCTCCCCTTCTCCTTCCTTGCCCTTCCTCCCTCTGGCAGGGGCTTCAGGCCTTCTGGCAGAGGGCTTGGGCCTTGGGGCTGGTACCAATCACAGCAGCAAAAAGCAGCAGGAGAATGCACGAAGCAGCAACCAGCAGAACACCAGCCAACAGCCAGGAGCACACAGAAGCAGCACGGACGCGACAGCAAGCTTCAGAGTTCAGCGCCAGGGGTGGGATGGTGTTCTTTGTCTGCTTCTTGCCAGGGCTGGCAGGAGTAGGCACAGGCTTCTCTTCTTCCCTATGGTGTCCTTCAAGATGTCTCTGGCAGCAGGTCTTTCCTCTAATGGTGAACCTGCTTGCGAAGCTGCATCCTCTTATACCACAGAGCTCGCATTCCATCCTTCCACCGCAGTGTCAGTAACACTTTGCATCTGCGTAGCATCCGCTGTGCATTCCTATAGGCTCTCGTTGATGATATCTGTGTCATCCGGCTACGCTCCGCTCCTTGCGGCTTATGGTCGCTTCACTGTTCTCCCCGGAAAGCCTCGAACGTTGTCATCACTTCCATCGCTAGGCTTCCTCGACATCTGCTTTGCATCCCGCCGTACATCCTCCCCACGTCCGTTCTTTTCTGTTGTTGTCCATTTCGTTTATGCAATTTGGGGCACTTTCGAGGCGGATAACAACGGATATGGAAAATTTGCTCATCCGCTGTGTCCTTTTTACATACGTTTTGCATCTGTCGGCCAGTGTGACCTAGCCTTTAGTAGGCAATGCTACCTTTGTTGGACAAAGAGTACAAGGGTCTCATTCTGTAAGGCATTCTGGTAAAATACCTTCTCTGCCTCGCAAATTCATCTCTCTCTCTAGCCTTACAGGATACATAAATTCTTATATAGCACTGAAACGCTGATTTTTGCACTAGGAATTTCCATACCCTAGATCCCCAATCTGTGGGGTATGGCCCACTAATGCTCCATTAGGAGTTTGCAACTGGGCCAGGGAAATAGCTGGTGAGTGTGCACATTCTCATTAATGTGAGCAGCGAGGGAGTGCATGCGCTACATTTAAATGAACAGCAGGCACACATGCATGTTACTTGCACAAATGGAGCTGCATGTATGTGTTTGCCAGTTGCTCACATGAAACTATCCTCTCACCTGCCATTGCCAGTCCACAAAGGCAGAATCCTTGGAAAACTCTGCCCTGGATCAGTGATGGCAAGCCAGTCAGGACATGCATGACATTTTGAGTGACACACCAGCATTCACTAACATTCAATAACTATTCTTAAAAGCATGAGCAATTTTTGGAGGCTATGGAGGCCTCATTAGAATGGAGTGTATTCTCATGCAGGCTCCAGACCTTCCAGAAGTCGTGCGAGTGTGTTATGCTCCAAACATGACCTTTATTTGTATTTTTATTTCATTTTTGTAGTTATTTGATGTTTCTTTATTAATACATACCATATTATTGTACTGTATTTTTAAAAAATGAAAAAATGAAAATGTAAATAATTTTATCTTGTTTGTTTGGTGTATGTATGTGTATATGTTTGTGTGTATGTATATGTGTGTGTGAGAGAGAGATGCCAGCAGAGTCAAGTTAGGTATTTTTTGAATTTTTGACATACAGGGCACAAAAGATTTGCTACCACTGCTGCCCTAGGTTCTGTGACAGGGAATCTTTTAATTCTGAATTCTGTCAACACACAAATACATTTTAATCCGGGTAATTGTTAAATTAAATGAGTATCTAGTTTTGCTCCTCTATATTCAACCCGATATGATTTATATACTTCATTTTTTTCCCCTTATATCCTGCTGCAAGGATATTTAATGCCTTTTACTGGAAAAGTCATTTAATTATCTTAATGAAAGAATGACTAACAAAATTGGAATGTGCTTTGAAATCTAGAATAACTTCATAGAGAATTTAACTCAAATTAGAAACTATTCCTAGACTACAATTTAATGCATGGATTTGTATCACATCCTAAATTTGGTTTTTCTTCATTTAGGGACTATATTTCAGTTTTAAACTATTTTCAAATATAAATTTAGCAATATTGGTAGAATTTATTATAATTTATAACCTCACTTGATATTTTATACTGCTTTTGTTTTTTTAAAGCGTAATAGTGTTCATTAGTTTTTAAAAACAAAATAATATATTCATTTACTCAAATAATTATATTTTGGGAAACTATAACCTCCATAATATTTGTAAATATATTGTTTATTCATTTGTATTTTATTCTTTTATCTCTTTTCCTGAATAATTTTTGTTCAATTATACATATATATTTTAAAACGTTTGATACAATAAAAATCACCTTTAAAACTTAAAAAATCAACTTTTAAAAAACCATTCTAACAGGGAAATATGTTCTTTTTACTTTTAACTAATAATTTGTTTTCTTAGCAATATTCGCAAAATGAAAAAGTATCAGAATAAGGAGTTATGTTCCATAACATAATCACTAGATTTTAATCACTAGAAAGCTAGGGATGGCTCTGTCACTTAACATCATTAACATCAATCAAATGAAACTTGTATCTTGGTAGATAACGAGACTTCAAGTGAATAGTATCCATAGCATAATTTATGTGCCTTATTTACATGGAGTCATTCCACATTTACACTGCTGTGCACTAAAGTCAAAATTGCACTGAAGACCAACCTGGATATCCAGATGTATGTTTGGAAAACTGAATGTGCACATTTGCTTTTCACATAGCTAGAAGCAATCACTGCCCTCATAAGGAGAACAGTGTAAATTATTTTTTGTATTGCTATAATGAAGTCAAGCTGCAGCGACTGGCCTTTCAAATATTCTGTGGCTCCTGCACAGGGGCAGGTGGTAGCTGACTTGAAATTGGCTTGCCAATATATTTTTAATTATTATTAGCAAAGGCGAAGCCTATTTTCCTTTGTGTTGATCTCCAGCAGCAGGGTGAGATATCTAATCTTGACACATGATCCATTTGGCCGTCAAAGAGCTCAGATGCCAAGTTGTAGAAAATTCTCTTCCAGCAGTAGCATCTGGCTTCTCTGTGCAGTCTGCAAGCAATGAAGTTGACAGCTCTGAAGTTGCTTGTGGGTTTGTCATGTAGTTAGGTTGCTAACTGAGCTGACTTTACCCTACGCAGTGCCATTTTTGTTTGGTTTCCCTTTGATTCTGAATTATTTGTATATCATTAGGCAATGGAGAAAAGCGCCTTTGCAAACTTAATATTGTATGTGAATGTAAAACTTGTAGTGAATGTAGTTCTATACATATACTCGATTTGTGCACAGGTGCAGTATGTTTTTTATTAATGTATTTATATGAAGTAACTAGGCCACACATTCTGTATTGATTTCTGTAGTATAAACCATCACTGAGAACTATACTTAAGGCAAGCAATTAAAAAATCTTGATAAATCATATTAGGCCTACTAATATGAAAAATGAATGTTCTTCCTAACCTTTAAAAGTTGCACCTTTCACAAGGTTGTTGCTAACTACTGTCAGACATAGAATCTTCTGTTTATTAATTGTTTTTACATATTCAGTCTTATAGTTGGACTACCAGCATAATCTGAACACCAGAAATAGAAATAATGAGGGGGGAGAAAATGGAAGAACATTAAATGGAAAAGGGACAGGATTACAAAATCAAACATACACTGCAAGAAGATACAAGAATCTAGCTGGCTCGCATTTTCAAAAATTATCAAAGATTCACCCTCACACACATATTAAATGTATATTTCTTTTAATTGATATGTTTCTTTTTAAATATTTAAATATATTTTAGTGTTTATTTCAGTGAGATAGTTAAGCATAAAGTTAAATATGACTTAAAACTGTTTTATATCTCAATAAGGCTATAGTTTTAACCTTGGGTATTTGTGTGGCCTAGCTTTCTTCAAATATCCCAACTTTTATTTTAAAAATTACTGTAATTTCCAGTTTTTAAGTCCTTTGCCTCTTGTACTAATTTTATATCCCAATATTATTTCTAATTGTATTCAACAATTTAACATGTTCTTTTTTTAAGGGCATATGCATAAGCTTTGCGTATCTATAGACCAATCAGTCTAACATCAATACCTGAGAAGATACTGGAAAAGATAATAAAAAAACAGATCTGCCAACTTCTAGAAACAAATAAAGTAAAAACTGGTAGTCAGCATGGGTTTGTTAAAAACAGATCATGCCAAACCAATCTTATTTCATTCTTCAACATAGTGACTAAATTTAGGACCAACGAAATTACTGTGGACATAATATATTTAGATTCAGCAAGACATTCGACAAAGTAGACACAGCCTACTTCTTATAAGCTTAAGAAGAAATGTGGAATAAGATAGCACCATCACTCACAACTGATGCGACTAGATGGACTCGCAGCTTGTACCGAAACCGTATCAATGAGTGTCTTAATTGGGTCTTATGTGCTACATGGAGGAAATAAGCAGTGGGTGCTACAAGGTTCTGTGCTTAGGCCCAGTACGTCTTTCAATATCTTCATTAATGACTTAGCATGTAGGGAATAGAAGGGGAACTTAGCAAAATTTGCAGATCGGTACTAAGTCTGCAGGACTAGCTAAACTCCCAAGACAGATAGGCTCAAGGATCCAGATGGTATTTTACAGACTAGACACTAGGCCATAATCAATCCAAAATGAAATTCAATAGCAGAGCGCAAAGTCCCTCCTACACTTAGGCAAGAAAAACCAAAAGTACAACATAAAGAGATGGTGAAACAAGGGCTCAATAGCAGTAAACTTGTGGAGAGGGAGTTCTTGGAGTCTTAAGTGGACAACCAGCTAAATATTGAGCAGCAATGGTTGCAGCAGCCACCAAAAAGAGCTCATGGCCATCCTAAATGCATTAACAGAGGATGAACATCAAGATCAGTGAGGTCTAGATGCCACTCTATAAAGGCCTTAGTAGACCACAGCGCTAGACTGACTGATCCATTTGTTTCACCAAATTATAAAAAAATGTTGAGACTCTAGGAAAACAGTACAGGAAGAGCAACAGGATGATTAGGGAACTGGAGACTAAACATTGAAAGAAACAATTGCGGGAGCTGGCATGTTAGTCTTAGGAGAGAAGATGAGGGAAGACATGATAGCGTGTTTCCAATATTTGAGGGGCTGCTTCAGAGAGGAAGGGGTGCCAAGCTATTCTTTCTAAAGCACCCAAAGGACCAAGGATAATGGAGGAAACTGAGCAAGGAGAGATTTTAACCTGGAAACAAGGAGAAACGTTTCTGACCAGTGAGAACAATCAACCAATGGAACAGCTTTCCCTCGGAAGTTGTGGGAGTGCCATCACTTGAGACTTTCAAGAAGAGATCGGACTGCCATTTGTCAGAAATGGTGTAGGGTCTCCCACTTGGGCGGGGGTTGGACTGGATGATCTATAAGGTCCCTTCCAACTCTGATTATCTGTTACCTTTTGGCATAATAGATAGGGCTGGCTCCCATAACTCATATGGGATTTTATCTGCACATTTTATTGGGCAATATTTCTGCAAGTTAAGTAGCTGTGTTAAGTAGTTCTATCCCCAAATTATCTGGTAACATTCCACCTACCATTAGATAACCTTATCGCTTGTAGAAGGTCTTGATGTTTTCTTTCAGCAAATCTGTTTTGTTCAGAACTAACCCAAACCCTAACCAACACTGGCAAGGCAAGCTACTATATAAGGAAGGTAGCAAACACCTTAGTCACTAGAACTGATGATGTTATCTTGTCAAATATTAAGCTTCTGCAAGCAAACAAGCAAGCTAAAAGTTTAAACATTTAAACCAATGTTTAAAAAAATGTTATTAACAGGACAGTAAAAATCCTGGAATTGAGGTGACACTAACATCTAAAATAATGTACCTGGATGACCTCATTTGCACAAAGCAATAGAAAACATGTTTTTCTTAGCTTTCAGCATTCAAAGAATCTGCTTCTTCTTCATTGTACATTCTTTCGGATATGGAGATTTCATATCTTAATAGTATTTCTTTCCTTATATTCTGTCTAATACCTTTTTTAATTTACTTTTTAAAATGAGGAGCAAAATAGGGATTTTAAGCTGCAGTGCAAGCCCTTATTTGTTTATAAGTACATTACTAACCCCTTCTTTTTTCAATTTTTCACATTGTGCAGTTCTATGTAACATTCAATATATAGGGAAAGATTTCCCCCAATAAGATAAATGGTTGATTTTCCCATACTTAAGTGTTTGTCTTTTACTGTTGTCCCTTCACACTAGGACAAGTCAGGAAACAGACTGTGCAGAGATTACAGGATTACTATTTTTTTTGCTATAAGAAATAAAAATTAACAAAATCTTAAAAGCTTATCAGAATGAAAGCAGAATTACTTTGAATTTCTTTCTCATGCTTTCCATGCTCCCAGTACCATGTCCCATTTATTTTATATTAATAGCTCCCACATATCTTCATTAAGTTATCTCCACTACACTTGTATGTCTTTACAGCTGTATTTTTACAAAACTTTTATTACAGAACTGTGCCTAAAACATGCCAAGCATGAACTTCAAAATGGGACTACACTCCTAGCCATTAAATGAAGTTCATAGTATTTTCAGCAGAAAAGAAACCTAGGTATCTGCACTCTACACCTGAATGTAATTGTTCTCCAGTACTGGTATGTGATGCCAGTATATTTCAGTTCTAGAAACTGTCTCTATAAAGTGCCCACTGTCAATAGGTTTACCTTATCTTAATGCAATAATCACTTGTGGCTCTATTACTGGTAAATAGCAAACAAGTAATATACCTGCTTTATAGCTTTCATCAATATTATTCTCATCTTGATATGAATTTTTCTGAAGTTTCTATTTTTCTGTTATTCATTGTCTGCTTACCTGTGAATATACTAACCAATAATGCCTGCTAAATCAAGTTTCAGAAAAGCCCACCAGCTTTGTCTCAAAATTCCCAAGTCATTCACCACACTATTGAAAAATAATGTGTACAAAGGAGACTTGTGTTCAAATATCAGGTCATTTCTGAAGTCTCTGAGATTTTGTTAGAGCCAACTTATCTTCAAGTAACCTGAAGCATGTTTCACGAAAGCATAATTATCTAAGGACCGAAGGGTCAAATAGTGCCTTGCAACTGTAAATTATAAGGATGAGCCAGTTTCAGGGAAGGAAGACTGGAATTCCCTTTTCATTCCATTCAATCTGTCTCATGCTATGATGTAATGGTATGTGAGAATAAGGTTGGTAGACAGGAAGAAAAGCTACAGTCTAGACAATATTCTGTTAAATAAAATCTAAGTCCAAAGAAGAGATGAGGATAAAGATGTGTCTCCTTAGTTTTGCAGAGAGGAAAAGTAAGGAAGGCAAGATTCTGCCACAGTAAACCTGATAATCAAGGTATAATCAACTCATGGTTAGTGCTTATTTTTTGGACTACCTCAGAGAACTTGACCCGACCACTTGGACTAAGACCAGTGCCATGGAACTCTGCAATGTGAAAGATTTAATTGGTTCTTCTGTCCAGATAACTGATGGTTCTGTTTGGTTTCTAAAGAGGGATTTGGGGATTTCCCAAGAGCTTTGTAGGTATTTCTGTTGATTGGTTGATTGCTGGAGTATAGAAACAGGTAAAAAGCTTAATGGAATTTTTACTACCTTAGTTTAGAGCTCTAAGAGATATATTTAAAAAGAGATTAGTGGAATAATGGTAGAAAGAACAAACATGGATGCAAGCTCAGGTCTGAGCCTGTCCCATCATCATCCACATTGCAGCAAATTATGACCAAGTAGTGGTAGATTGAGAAACCAAATCTTGTTTGCAGTTTAGAGGTCCTCTTGGACTAAGAATTTCTGCCACCAAGAGGTGGTGGCCATGATCACCAGAGTCTTGGCACAATTGAACCACCAATCCTGGGCATCACTTGTACCCACTCCTGGAATTGAAAGCTTTATTGAAAGTCACTTATACCTTTATCAGTTCCTTTCTACACAAGGCAAGTACTTAAAAAGGAACAGGACTGATAGTTATGCATTAACTTATATTAGGCCATGTGGCACCTTTGTGGCAACTGTATTGATAGCTAGTTGCTTTTTAGTGAAGTTTAAACTGCTGAGTCCTTTATGTTTCAGGGCCTATATATCTTTTGAGATGGTCTCCTTTGGAAGAATATGCCCATTCAGTAAGATCAGGGAAAAGATATAGAGTAAAGGTCCTTCATCCAAGGCAATGGAGCCATTTGGCACTCCATGCTTGAGCCTTCTTGGTGATGGCCTCTTTCCTCTGGAAAACCTTCCCCCTGGACAGAACATTAATTCTGTCCTCCCAAGTTTCAGTAGAATAGTTAAATTTTGACTTTGGGGGAAGGTTTTGAGGATGGGACAAAGAATATTCTTGCCTTCTAGAGTGTAGGTGTATTAACAGATGGGGTGGGATTGTGAGAGTTTCTTATTGTTTTAGGATTTCCTGTATTGCTTTTAATCATACTTATTGTATGCTCAGAGTAATGCTAAATAAACAAACAAAAAGATAAATAAAATTATAGATCAAATTCCATTGCTGGAAATTTTGTATCACTTTATAGCTCTCCAATAGTTAACTGGGAATGCTGTTCACTGTAATTCATTAAATATTAAAAAATGGCATACAGTATACAATAGTATACATACATATGTGAATTACCAGCTCATTCTTTAATATGCTATAGTGGGAGCTGTTTTACTAATTAAGAGTAAAATTTAATCTGCTATGTTGCTGACTAGCAGCTGCTATGTAAGTAACCATCTATTTAAATGTGAGTTGACCATTACAGATGCAGTTAAACACTTTAAATATTTGGTCACTTGTCTAAAGATCACAGATTACAATTCCTTGCTGATAAAGAAGGATCTTGATTTTAGAGTTATTAAAGAACAATCCAGACAAACTTTTATATAAAACTAGCTGAATACCCCCGGACCCCTGCTGAGTCTCCCCTGTCTTCAGTTACCTCTACGAGGTAACTATAGCCCCCAAATCCAACTGGATCGGGGGCACTCCAGCGGCGAGCGCAGCAGGAAACATGCATGATTGCGGATTCCTGCCGCTGCTGAAGTCTTGCAAACCGGAAGTCCCTCCTCAGCTGGCTTAACTCCCTTTTCTAAAAGTGGTGGAGTGGCGGTCAGTAATGGCCGCCACAAAGAAGAATGTGCAGGAGGAACCTGAGAAAGTGAAAGTTTTTGGCTAACCGGAATGACAAGTAATACCTAAATGCCCTGGACTTCAAGTATTATTAAAGATACATCGTTTCCTATGAAGACAGAAGAAGCGGTGAATGAAAGTAAAAAGGAAAAGTTTGTTTTTTCTCACTCTCCTTCCTTACCGTGATAGCAAATGAATGGAGAAATCAGAAAAACCCGTTTTGGCATCAGCAGGTAATTAAATTGAAAATTGAAGCTA
>BHFT01062884.1:0-18130 GCA_004320025.1 Laticauda laticaudata | reverse complement strand
TTCCCCAAATATATATATATATATACAAAACTGTGCTGTTTATGTACTTTCCTTCAGTTAATTATCCCCTACGTCATTGTAGTTCTGTTAAACTACAATGACGGGATAATACCGAAAGGAAGATAACAGCACAAATGTAAGTACGACCTCACGCGAACAGCGCTTACAAAAACATATATATATACACCCTATTACTACAGCATTATGTTTCTGGTTATTACAAGTTGTAGAACAAGTAGGCAGCTCAATCAGCACACACAGCAGCAAGCCGACAACAACACACAGAACGTTTCAGTTACTCACACACAATTATATATATATAATATTTAATATATGGTTGTTGTGTGTCTGGTTTAGCTTCCTTCGATATTATCCCACGGGTCATTGTAGTTTCTCTTAAAGGTTAGGCTCATTGGTAGTTCTTAAAGGTTGTAGGCAACGTTTCAGCAGGGAATCTCATCTGGCCACATCAGGGCCTCTCTGGTAATGACCTGAGATGGGCAGATGAATTTCTGCTGAAACGTTGCTAACAACTTTAACAGAACTACATGAGCTTACAACTTTAAAGAGAATACAATGACATTGGGATAATACCGAAGGAAAGCTAAACAGCACAAATGTAAGTACCGCGAGAGCTTAAAAAAACATATATATATAATATATATATATATATATATATATATATATATAATATTATATATATATAATAATATATATATGTATATATTTTTTATATATAATATTATTATACTATAATATATATATAATAATATATATATATATATAATATATATTATATATATATATATATGCTGTTAGCTTCCTTCGGTATTATCCCGACCCCCCCCCCCCCCCCCCCCCTCATTGTAGTTCTCTTAAAGTTGTAGCAAAAACCATAGGCATATACGAAATTCCTGTACATCATGCCGGCCACATACATTGACATACCAATAGAAGATAAGTACCGCTAGATGAACACAAAAATGCGGTAAAAAAAAGCGGAACAGAAACACCTCCTCACTATCCAACACATGAAAACCCACAGGTCACAACATCAAACTTCAATGGCACTAACACCCTAGCACTATAGAAAACCCCAGCCAGCAGATCATCAGAGAAGCCAAAGAGATGGAAAGACCTGACAAGCATGAATAGACAGAGATATTCCAGCAGACGGGGGGGGGGGGGGGGGGGCTTTGCTGGGGATGTCAATCATTTGGAAGCCTGCACTCTCAAATAGAAAGATCTCCACACCACAGGCCAGGCAAACACCTGGGCACAAAAGAATCCCTCTGACAGCTCCAACTCAACACCCCCCCCACCAGCCCCCAGTGAAACCCAGCTGCAAGAATAGCAGCTTGCTGATGAAATAAGCAGCCGTCCTTCTTCAACGGGAGCCAAGCTGCATTTACAAGCCTCCAACAACCCATAGAACAGAAGTGGTTGGCCCAGCCAATAGATGGACAAAGCCACAAACAGACGCAGAGAAGAAACCAGAACACAAGTCAATCAAACTCCAAGTCCAAGTGAACACAGACCCAAGGCAATAGCCAATCGAATAGACCAGCCCTCAAATTTGAAACAGAGGAACTGTGAAGACACACATCTAACACAGAACCTGATGATGGCAGATGAGATTCTGCTGAAACGTTGACTTGATTGGGTGGGGGTTTGGCTGTGTCGATGTAGGGGGGGTTGGCTGGTTTCTGATGCTGGGGGTGTTCTGCTTCAGTGGGGCCTGGGCTGTGCTCAGGTTAGTCTAGTTGCTGGGGGATTGAGCTGGTGAGGCTGTGATCTTGTGTTTGGCTTCGTGTTCGTGTCGTGCACATCTCCATGTGGGTGTCAGTTTGCCTTCTTGTATGGGTCAGAGGGTTTGAAGTGGGTAGTGGTGCAGCTGCAGTATGGCCTGGTTCGGTCGGTGTCTCCTCTTCTGTGTGGGTGTGAGTCTTTTTTTCTTCTGGCGTGGACGCTCTTCCCTGTCCAACACCTCAAAGCACAGGAAAACATGAAATTGAACTTTAAAATACCAGAACCATCGCAAAACTGAACACTTCAACCAACAGAATAACAAGGAAGCCATAGAGATAGAAAACGCCCACACAGCATAATAAATGAGAGATACCTCCTGCCTACAACCATTTGGAACCTGCCCTCATTAATAAACGAAGTACCTAACATGAAGAATGACACGCAACCCACACCCCACAAGTGGCCACACAAGATGCACCACCACACTTCCACGCAGAAAAAAAGACTCACACCCACACAGAAGAGGAACACGACCATGAACCAGGAAAGCCAATACTGCAAGCTGCACCACTACCCACTTCAAACCCCACCCAATCAAGTCACCCCCCCGAACTAGCAAGTTAAAAGGAAGAACAGCTGGCAAGCTCACATTATCTGAGAAGCACATAGCTGAAGAAACAAGCCTGAAGATGATAATGAGACTTCAATCCGAAACGTGCCTAGATACTTTCCAATTCTACGTGGGAGAAAACCCGAATAAACCAAAGAATCATTATATATATGTATGTATGCATGTATGTATGTAGTATGTATGTATGTATCGTATTATATATTTGTTTTTTTTAAGCTTATCGCGGGTACTTACATGTGTGTTGTTCTCAGCTTCCCTCGGGTATATCCCACGTCATTGTATGCTGTTAAAACTTGTAGCACCGCCGTTTCAGCAGAATCTCAATATGCCATCATCAGGCTTCCTGTATGAGTGGGTCCACAGCTTCTGGTTTCAAATTCCGAGTCTGGTCTATTTCTGATTGGCTAGGAGCCTGGCCCTGTGTTCCACTGATTGGAAGTTTGATTGATTGGTGTTTCTGGTTTCTTCTGTCTGTTTGTTGGCTTTGATTGGCTGCAAACACTCTGTTCCTGTGTTGGAGGCTTCAGTGGCAGCTTGGCTTTGTATGAGGACACTGCTAATCCATTAAAGCTAGGTTTCACCTGGGTGCCTGGGTGGGGGGGTGTTTTGAGCTGGAGGTATCAGAGGGATCTGTTTGTGCCCAGGTGTTTGCCTGGCATTGTGGTGTGGAAGATCTTTCTATTTGAGAGTGCAGCTTCCAAAGATTGACAGTCTGCTGAATTCATCTCTTCTATTCATGCTTATAGGTCTTTTCTTCAATCTTCTGACAATATAATGTATAAATATATATTCCCATGTCGTTATAGGTTGTGCTTTAAAGTTGTAGCAACATTTTGGCAGAATCTCATCTCCATCCGATCAGCTTTCTGTAATTGTGTTCGCTGTGAGTCAGAACATTCACACCATTTCAGTTTTAAAATTTTGGGGCTAGCCTACTGCTAGTTGCCTAGATGTTTTCTTCATTCTGATTGGTTGACGTCTGGTCTGTGTTTATGGTCTGGAATTTGCTGTGTCTGCTTCGTACTGCACAAACAAAAAAATCTCCACACCACAAAGCCAGGCAACCACCTGGGCACAAACGATCCCCCCCCCGATAACTCCACCTCATACACACACCCTACCCAGGCACCCAGATGAAAACCTAGCTCCTAATAAATGATAGCCATCCAATTTTACTCAGAGCAAAGCGCACTAAAGCCTCCAACACAATTTTGCACCCAATCAGAACAAAAAAAGCCACAAAACAGACAGAAATATTAGAAACACAACCAATCAACAGAACACAGCAACAATGAACCAAATGCCAGGAAACTTCCAAACATTTCAGTCATAATGAGACAACTAATTACAGCCTCAAGACAATTCTATGAGGCAGAACTCAAGAGAGGAACAAGTGAATTGCAGCAGACCTTGCATTGATTATAAGTGTAAGCCTTCTCAGATCAGAAGGCTTGAGGCTTGAGGCTGAAGTGACCTCCAATTTTATTTGTCCCTCTCTTGAATTATTGTATGTTGAATTGTCCCATGGCGATTTGGTTGTGATGAGTTGTTCTACACCTGTTTGAGTCATATCTATTCACTGACTTATCTGTTCTATTTCCTGCTCATGGGTATTTGCAGAAAGAAAAGGAAATCAGATGATGAAAGTTACTCTTCAGTATCTGCTTGCAACATCATGATTCATGTTCAGAATGACAGGGTTTATATTGTGATATCATTCTGCATATTTTGTCATTTTGGTTTAATGAAGTCTGGACTCCTGCTTATTTAATGCACCCTAGGCAAGCCAAAAGGTTGGACATCCATGACTTAAAGCACTGCAAGCAGTTGTACTCATGCATTTTCCATGGGACATATCTGTAGTGTAATTTATCCTGAAGTAAATTAAAAATCCAACCTTACTTTTTGAATATGATCACAACTCTATGAAATCCTTATGCTCTCTGAGCTTAGTTGTTGGTCTTCTAAACTGTACATAGTATACAGAGTGTATGTCCTTGGAAAAACTAAGAAACAGGAGAAGTGGCCTATTAAAGCAGATTGTTTGTTTTCCTAATATAGAATTGTCTGTCATGACAAGCAGGGAAATATATTTCTCATAGAGATGTTAGAAACTGAATTTGAATATGTCTATACAGAAATTATATACTCATTCCTAGAAGTAGAACCCAATTCAGAGTTAAAATTGTTTGGGATACTAAGGAATTTTGTTTTAGTCACAATCACAATAAAATAAAATCCTCCAGTCCATGACACAGCACAAAGTATGCTAATATAGATTTTTCAACTTCAGAGACCATTCTATTCTGCCATAATGAAGAAGTTGGTTCTTGGTATTGTCCTTATAGTTTCCAGTGTAGGACAATGACCTAATTTTTCTAATTTTTTGACCATTCTAAGTTTTCCCCATTTTTTTTTACCAACTGGGAAATAAATTCCTTTCATTGCTATATTTGAAGTTATATGAGTCATGGTGGTACAGTGGTTAGAGTGCAGTACAGCATGCTACTTCTGCTGACTGCCAGCTGACTGCAATTTGGCAGTTCAAATCTCACCAGACTCTAGATTGACTCAACCTTCCATCCTTTTGAGGTGGGTAAAATGAGGACCCAAATTGTTGGAGGCAAGATGCTGGCTCTGTAAAACTGCTTAGAGAGGGCTGTAAAGCACTGTGAGTCTAAGTGCTATTGCTATTGCTGTATTTTTTCAATATATATAGATTTGATTGGTGTTTTATATAATTTATGTAAAGCAATTTATGCTTTCATTTTTATACAACTTTCTGTGCTATAGTACACTTTTTATTTTGATATAGCTAGCACTTGCATACAAAAATGATGCTGTTTTATCTATAATTTTTTTCCCATAACTTTTCCATAAGATTCCCTTTGAGACTATTGTCATTGTCTTGGCTGGTCTCTTAAAATGAGCATATTTTATGCAAACTAAAATTCATGTATGATTGACATTGATAGCATCTGGCATCTTTGTATTCGCTGTGGGAATATCATCTGTTGCAAATAATTTGAACAGTAATTAGTGTTTGATAGGACACAAAGATCTGAGTACAAGAAAACAACTTGGTTTTAGCATTTTTAGTAACATTTGAGCACCCCACCAGCAGAAATAATCATGTACCTTACAGGTGTGTAATAAGTAATACAGATTTGTTTATTTTAAATAAATTTGTGTGCAAAATAGCTGTGTACTACTTGCAAAAACTAGCTAGATTTATAAATATGGTTAGTGATAAGAGTATTCACTTTTCACAAAATCAATTATTATGGTCTATATTTAAATTACAGTTCAATTTTATATTAACTAGTAGATGAGGATCCATAAGGAGCTACTACAGTGATTTCAAAATGATAAATGCAACATGACTTCACTACACAAATGATACAGTTATTTGTTTGTATCAGGATGTCTGAGGCAGGTGCAACTATTTCATCCACATGATGGAGATTTACACACATGCATATATATATACATACAGATAGACACATGTATATGCCAAAATGGCCTGAAAATACTGAATTTGAATACAAAAAATAAGTTAAATAAACAAACAAACGAACGAACGAATGAATGAATGAATGAATGAATGAATGAATAAAAGAATTGTGAATTTTGGACTGGGCAATTCAACCTGGAATTTTTCAAATTGGCTAGAATTCTTAAAATAAAATAATTTAATGAATGAAGCGATAGGTAAGAGAATGAGATCATGCTGAATGTTATTAGAGACTTGCTTTCTCAATATTTGTCAGTTGAATTGTATCAGTAGGCTTGTTAAAGTAAAAAAATGATTATTTATGTAAAAAAAAAAGATTTTCAGTAGGTAGCCATTAGTACGCTAGTGTACAACAAAAGTGTACATGGCTTTGTGCCCTGTAGCTGTAGTACTGAATAATTTATTTACTTTTCGGGATGCTCATTTTCCTGCTCAGAAGCAGCAAATGATCAGGAAAAAGTGATAACATTTGATATAAAAAATTATGCTGATAAAAGCAAACTATTTCATCTTTTCAAAAATGTAGATAAAAGCTGAGAATATTTTCATGAAAAATCATAAATTTTGAGCTATAGTTCAGCATTTCAATTCAAGCTGTGTAGAAATTTATATGGCGGAATATTTATGGTATTCTGAAAACTGCAACCATATTTCAATCAAGAAAAAATAAAGAAAGGTTCCGTTTCAGCTGAATATATGAAAAGTTGGGAGGAAAACTCAAGGCATTTGGGCAAGATTTATGCCACTGAAAATGAAGCGGTTTTCATCTCCTTCATGTAAACTACCTTTTAATTAGTAGATTGGATTGTTAGTTGCAACTTCAATTATTTAAGCTATTAAGTAATTGTTCTCTGTGTTTGTTTTCCTTCCTAATTCTGGCATTTCTACACTGACTGTTCAAGCTGTTCAGTGTGGTAACCCTGGAACAACAGCTAATGGGAAAGTGTTTCAAATTGATGGCACAACATTCTCTAGTTCTGTGATTTATTCCTGCATGGAAGGCTACATTCTGTCTGGACCTTCTGTACGACAATGCACTGCCAATGGGACATGGTCTGGTTCCTTGCCAAATTGTACAAGCAAGTATCCATTATTCCTACTATTATTGCAATGTTTAGGACATCTGCTATATTTAGGGAAGTCAGATTGGGGAAAAAGAGCAGATTTAGCTTTTGTTTTTCCCAGGACCAGGTTTCCAGAGCTTGACCATTCAAGATTGTTCCATGCAAACCAATGATGGTGTCATAGTTTCTCTACACAGAAAAGGCAAAGACAGCTTGGAGACTTGATGCATCCACCAGACTCCTCTTATGATGCATCTCCAGTGTTCCTTGCCCTCTGTTTTTATCTTAACCCACTTGACTCCCATTTTTGAAGGGAAGAGTGGTCCTTTCTGTCATTCCCCTGCAAGTGTTAATAGTGCTGCTGAGGCTCTGAGATGTTCAGCACTCAATATAATAGCTGACCTGAGTGACTAATGACAGCAATGATGGGTGAAGATTTACGGTGGCAGATATAAGTATCATGCAGTCACTGAAAGTCAATCCTGTCTTGATGGCACTTAATAAGTTTAATGGGAAAAAAATGGAAAGAATATTATTGCCCTCTTACTGTAATTATGTATTATTTCTTATGTGTAATTGAATCTTTTCTAATGAAAGGAACTATACTTCAGTGTTAATGCACAATTATGTAGATATGCCTAAACAATTCCTGGTCCCACTGCCTAACACTACATGTGTTCATTTGGGCAAAAAAAGTACACCCATCCCTTGGTCTACCAGATTCAGATTTCCTGGAACCATTAGACAAGGCTGCAGTTAACTCATAAAACATTTTGTATCCACATTTTAGAGTTGTCAACAGAAAGAGGGGGGGGGAAGTTTCAAAGAGCAGGCAGGAGTGTGAAATTGAAAGTATATTCCATTCATATTTTCTTCAAAGACTGATTAAAAGACTGAAGCTTCTGCACAAAAATCTAATTGGAGAGCATGATTGATGACTCTTGGCTATGGACATGTTTTGTTGGATAATACACCCAGAGGGGTGGGGGGGAAAGCATGGTCAAGGGTGACAGTGAATTATATATCTCAGAGTTGGCTGGGCCTAGGCAAATGCCAAAATGTTAATTTCTAATAAATCCTCTTTAGTTTTGGGAGTGTGGCTCGAGGCTCAAGATTTAATTGGAATAACTGCCAGAATCCTGGAATCATTCGACAAGGCTGCATCCTTTACTCCCTTTCTCAATGAGTTCTTTTTGAGTTGGAAGTTTAAATATTTGTGACCTTAGATATTATGTCAAACTATAAGGTGCAGTCTCCTGAAGCTGTTCCAGCAATCTCTAAAGTGGACAACTTGCACAAAGTTCTGCCTTTTGCGAAATATAATTTCCTTCTCTTCTCAAGTCGGCATATAGTAGGTGCGATGTTGAAGGAAAAAAAATAAGGTCTCATTCAATTGTCCCAACACCTTGACACAGAAGATGGTTGGCAGTTAAGAGAGGACCTTTTAGGTAGCAGCTGTTGGAAAACTGCCAATTAGTTTGGAAGAGCAGGTGAGAGTCAAGAATGGGCTTACCTTAGAGTCCTTGCACAGTCACAATAGGCATAAGCTTGAACTCCCCTTCCAGGCTAGCTGGCAGTTTCCCAATAGAAGCAACTTTCCATTGTGAATCATTGTCCAGAATTCTGGCCATTATATTATAAGACTATCTTTGTCTTAATTCAAGCTTCACAAAGTTACAAAAGTGGAAAGAAGTTGCCATCGATATCACATTCTAAAATTATTCTAGATTGTTCACTTTTGTCTGTACAATCTGTACAATCACAAAAGATTGTACAGCTTTTGTCATATTATTACATCTTCAATTTCCCCCCCTTCATAGTAATCAGTTGTGGAGACCCAGGAATACCAGCCAATGGATTGAGATATGGAGATGATTATGTAGTAGGACAAAATGTTACTTACATGTGTCAACCTGGGTACACAATGGAAGCCAACAGTTCCAAAATCCGTACTTGTACGAGTAATGCTACATGGAGTGGAATTCTGGCAACTTGTAAAGGTACTGCTCTGAATCTGGGTGGATGGATGGGTGGGTAGATGAATGGATGGATGGATGTAGAG
Organism: Laticauda laticaudata; assembly: GCA_004320025.1. Classification (NCBI taxonomy): domain Eukaryota; kingdom Metazoa; phylum Chordata; class Lepidosauria; order Squamata; family Elapidae; genus Laticauda; species Laticauda laticaudata. Next base: position 9,110 of record BHFT01062884.1, on the reverse strand, counting down.
AGATGCAGAAAGTGTGTGTGTGTGTGAGAGAGAGAGAGAGAGAGAGAGAAGGGGAGAGAGAGAGAGAGAGGGAGAGAGAGAAGAGGAGACAGAGAGAGAGAGAGAGAGAGAGAAGGGGAGACAGAGAGAGAGAGAGAGAGAAGGAGAAGGAAAGAGAGAAGGTAATGGCATTGGCAAATGAGCTTGGAAGTCAAAGAGAGAGCCACAACTAGGTGAGCAGCTAGTTAAGAGGCAGTTTAGCTGCCATGTGCCCATGGCAAATGTCTCATAAGGGAATCTCCCTAGATTCTTGGATTGTAATGGTCATGGGGATAAAATGTAGTTTAAGACATGCATGGTTGATGTTGGCCTTGTAAAGTTGTCCAGGCGGAAAGCACATCCAGATGAACGAATTCCACTTTATACTAAGATTATGTTAATATAATTTTGTAAGTTCCATTTATCCTTCTATTACATTCTTCCTATGGCTAAGCTGCCTCTTATCCAACCAGACCCCTGGCTGTGGCTCTTCCCAGGGTTTCCCAAGGTGATTCCCACATGCCATTGAAGAGAGATATGTGCTTACAGTAGTACCTCAGTACTCAACTGGCTCATAAAATTTAGTACTTCATGAATTTTGATTGAAAAATCAAAAATTGAAAAATATCTTGATATTCATTTTTGCTTGGCATTTGACATTCTGCAAAAGGAAGTGGGGTCAGCCACAGAGGGCGGACAGGAAGTTGGCCATGGTAGGAAAAGGGACTGATAGAAAGTTGCAACAAAGAGGCAAGTGATACATTACATGGTTTGTTTGATACTCATGTTTTATAGTACTCATCATGGTCCTCAGAATGAATTAAGGATGAGTACTGAAATACCACTGTGATAGAACTGGTGAATATAGTTAATGCTTCATATCAATTTGATTTGACAACAAAATGATTCCCTGATGCAAATCATGCACTGGATGGAACAGAATAACATGTAAATACATATAGGTAGAAACCAGATTTAGAATGGTTCCTTCAACCTTATTTCTGGAACAGTCAGAATTACATCTAATTGCATCCCTTCTAATATCTATAGCATGTCTTTCATAATTCAGATAGTGTTCTGGAGAGTGACATGAAGATATGCCATTTGAAATGAAATTATAAAATAGGAAATGTTTCTATTAACTTTTTATGTCTTAACCTGTCTTAATATTCAAATTGTGATGATTTATTTTTAGCTACTGGGTTATGTATCTCAAAATAAAGAAATAAAGATCCCAATTTTCTTTTTCCTTACGTATGTAACTGCAACTCCTATAATTGTCAATCAAAGTGCCCATCAAAATGGCAAAAGATTGTGAAAATAAACAATATTTAAGCAAAAAAAATGTTTTGCACAGTAAGGCAAAAAAAAAAAATCAAAACCATACANGCAAAAAAAAAAATCAAAACCATACAGCAACCTTTTTTTTTCTAAAAAAAAAATAGTTGAATTCGCACATATGGTTATCTAGTCAGTATCGACATGGGAGACTTGTGCTGCAGCTGCTATGCTAATGACTCTAAATGTTGTTACAGCTGTTACCTGTCCAACTCCACCCCAGATTTCTAATGGAAAACAGGAAGGAATAAATTTTGACTGGGGATTTAGCATTAGTTATGTCTGTTCACCTGGCTATGAATTATCCTTTCCTGCTGTTTTGACTTGTGTTGGGAATGGAACATGGAGTGGTGAAGTCCCACAGTGTTTACGTAAGTTTTTATATATATACATATATATATATATTTGAATTCCAGGCTGATAATTGTTTCCACTCAATCTTAAAAGAAAATACAACAAAAGAAAAACTACAGATATATGTAAGAAATAATTATAATGTTTCCTCTATACACCCAATGGGGCACTGTGGCTGAGTAGCTTAAAAGACACCACAGAAAGCTGATGCTCTGGTGGTCTGAGTCCTACATCGTGTGACAAAATGAGCTCCCATCACTTGCCTCATCTCCTCCAACCTATATTCTAAAGCATGCTACATGCAAGTAGAAAAATAGGTACCACTTCAGTGGGAAGGTAACAGTAAGTCATGTTTCACTGGACACTCTGTGCTGTGGTGTGATAATGACTGGCCATGATCATTTATTTTATTTAGTTTGTCAAGCATGTATGAGAAAGCAAGTATAAGTGAAGATAACATATAAACATAGTATAAACTGGTATAAGCATATACATAATAAATGAGTATGAATAAATGGGAACAATAGGACAGGGACAACAGGCATGTTGGTCCACTTATGCATGCCCGCTTTCAGACCTCTTAGGAATTGAGTGAGGTCCATGGTAGACAGTTTAAGGTTACAGTTATGGGGATTTGAGGATGTAACAATAGAGTCAGGTAGTGAGTCCCAGGTGTTGACCACTCTGTTGCTGAAATTGTATTTTCTGCTATCGAGTTTGGAGTGGTTTACTTTGAGTTTGCATCTATTGTTTGCCCATGTGTTATTGTGGACATTATCATAGAAATATCTTTTACTGGCTTTGGTTTAATGGCCTTAAGAAATGGAGATGAGCATTGCCTCCCAAAACCTGCTACAAGAAGTGAAGTAAAACCTACAGGGATTCTTTACCACATATATAAATCCAACAAAACTTCAATATCCATTACAAAAGAAGGAACAAATTGCAGTGACCACACAGGTGCTTGTGATCTCTTTCATCTTTGCTTTCTAGTCCTTTTTTCCTTAAACATCTTAACTCCAATTAAACAATTTAATTGATCAGTTGTCACCTGACTCCTGGCAATTACTGGGAAAAGAGCCTGCAGTTTTCTTGGCAAGATTTTTTTGAACTGGCTTGCCATTGCCTTCTTCTAGGATTAAAGGAGAATGACTGGCTCAGAGTTATCCCACTGGTTTTGTACCTAAGCCAAGAACTAAAATCCATGGTATCTTGGTATTTAGCCTTGTGTCTTGATCACTACATTAAATTGACTCTTGTCTTTTTAAAAAGTGATAAGCAAAAAAACTGATGAATAACAGACATCTTATCAGCATTAATTAATTAAACAATCAGTGATGTTTTAGGGAGGTTTAATAATAGTCATAGCCAGGATGAGAAAGATGGTGATAGATTGCACTGAAATGAGGGGGAAAGTCTCAATTTTCCTGGATAACGTCATCAAAAAATGAATTTTGCAGAGACTACTGTTACTATTGAAACACTTCCTTGAAATGCTTCAAGGCATTGAAAACCCCTATTTTCCTGAATGTTTAACACTGGATCATATTTGAAATTGCAGATAGTCCATGACTTATAACAGTTCATTTCACTTGCTTAATCAGTGGGACAATTTGCCTCCAGAACTTGTAAATGCTCCAATAGTAGAAGCTTATAAGAAGAGATTGGACAACCATTTGTCAGAAGTCGTGTAGAGTTACCTTACCTGCCTGAGCAGGGGATTGGACTCACTAGAAGACCTCCAAAGTCCCTTCCAATTCTGTTATTCTAAGAATTGTAAACATAGTAATATCTATAGAGTTGTTCAACAATGAAACATATTTAGTGACCATTCAAAGTTATAACAGTACTGAAAAAAGTGACTTATGACCATTTTTCAAAATTACAACCTTTGTAGCATTCTCATAATCATGTGATCAAAATTCAGATGCTTGGCAACTGGTTCATGGTTATGACTGTTGCTATTTCCCAAGTTCGTGTGATCACATTTTCCTCCATTTAAAGACAAACAACCTACTCTCTAAAGCCCATGTCACACCGGCCAATGGATGCAAAAAGGACACAACGGACGAGCAAAATGTTCCATCCGTTGTTTTGAATCCGCGCTCAAAAGGGCAAAAATTTGCATAACCGGAGCGGATTAACACAGACGCGGGAGGATGCAGGGCAGATTCAAAGCAGATGCGGAATGAGGCCCAGCGGATGGAAGCGGATGGGATGGATGGCACATCCGCAAGGCTTCAGGGGACCTCAGCAAAGGGATGCGAATGGAAAGAGCGGATGAGAAGCGGATGAAGCGGATGCACACAGCGAAGCCTAGCTGATGCCTGGCGTTAATTGCGCATGCGGGGGGATGCATTGCGCTCAGCCCTGCGGATATACGGAAGCAGCTCGGAAGCAGGTCGCCATCAGAGGAAAGACTGCTGCCAGACACATCGACTGCCCTTGCCTGTCCTGCTGCATGTGTGCTGCCAGCCTTCCTGCCAGGCCTTCCTGCCAGCCTTCCTGCCAGGCTTCCTGCAGCCTCCTGCCAGCCTTGGTGCATGCTTGCCTGCAAGCCATCCTGCCAGCCTTGGTGCCAGCCTCCCTGCCAGCCTTGCTGCCAGCCTTATTTCCTGCCAGCCTCCTGCCAGCCAGCAACCCCACAACCATACGGAAGCACAGCAAGCCTCAAGCATCTGCTGTCAGCCCTGGCAAAAGGGACAGGGCTACATCCCGCCGCCCTGGCCCTCACTTTGGTTCTTGCTGGGCTTCTGAGCACGGGCTCGCTCTTCTGGGGCTGCGCGCTTCTGCTGATTCTGCTTCTGGAGGAGCTGATGACAAACACTCGGCACCAGCACCTCCACAACATCTGCACCCTTCACCCTGAGACTGAGCGATCAAGAGGAGTGCCAGAGACTATTTTTGTTTTATAGCTTCTTGTTAATAAAGTCTGTTTATGATTCACACACTTGCTTCATTTCTTTTTTTTAATAAAGTCTTGGTGGAAAACTTTTAGAAATGGTTTAAGCCTTTGCATGCTTGTGGATGGGTACGATGATAGCATGGGATGGGCAGGGATACTTTTGGGATGGGCATTAGCTGTGGGATAGATAAACCTCCGACTGCAAGCATGTGGGACTGTATGGTCCATCCTCTTCAGCTGCCACCCTTTGGCCCTTTATTAATCAAAAATAATGTAATAATCATCCACACATGTCACATAAACACAACTCTTATTAAATGCCCTGTTCATTGTAGGGCCACTCAACATACATGGCACAATCTCATATCCGTGTCATGAGACAGGCTGAAGGAAGCATCCATTAAGCATCTATCATCCTGTCTTGACACTCCACTGCTCCAGCTGGGAAGTTGCACCAGTGTCTCAGGAGTTGCGCTGCTTCTTCGCTTCATGTGAGGCTTCTGTTGGGGCCTTGCACATCCTCAGTGTCGATCAGATTTTGCCTTGCTCCATTCCCCAGGTCCATGTCCCCATTGCCTTGTTTGGAGGTCCACGAGCCTGTCCTGTAACAACTGGGTAGCGGGGTGTGCATGAGTTTGTGCAGGATGCAGCAAGCTTCCATGATCCTCTTCATGGTCTCTGGACGATGCTGTATGGCGGTGAAAGTACCTGGAACCTGTTGGCCAGGATGCCAAAGGCATTTCTCCACCACCTTGCCTTGCCATGGACAGCCTGTAGTTGAAGATCACTCTCTTCACAGGGTGAGGCATCTGGAAGTGTAGGGCTTCATGAGGTAGGTTGTGAGGAGAAGCGTATCCCCATGATGAGTAGGGCACATCTTTGTGTTGTTGGGCAGGGGTTCTGGATCTGGGAAGCCACCATGAGGTTGCCTTCCAGCTCCTCCTTCAGGTGACTGGCGTTGTATACCTGGGCATCTGAAGATGAGCCGTTGCCTGAAGCATTGATGTACATGAACTTGTACGTCAGCATCGACCATGGCGAAGAGGATGATGCTGAAGAAGCCTTGGAGTTGAAATAATGGAGCCTGAGTTGGTTGAGATTTGCAGACCACTTGCTTGCCATCTATGCTCCAATGTGTGGGGGAAGTTCCACTTCTGATACCACTGCTCCGCTACTTTCTTCCAGCCTTCTTCAGTGGAGCCCTCCTTGTATTCTTCGATGATGGCCTGCACCACTTCTTGACACAATGCTGATGGTTTTGGATGGCACCCTCCAGCCGTACTGCATGCTCCTGTAGGAGGTCCCTGAGGCAGGTGGTGCAGAGTGAGTGCCACCTTGAGCCAGGTTCCAGGCTGGGCCGGAAGCTGGTGCTCTGCTTGGTCAACCTGGGTGTCAGGCGCTGCACAACTTCGTCAAACATGGCTGGAGGCATCCTCATGAAGTTCTGAGAACGCCGAGTGTCTTCGTTCCTGAGCTCCACCATCAGCTTGTTGTACAGTCCGTCCTCTGCTCTTCTAGTGAACCATCTTCGACCAGACTCTTTTTTGGCTGCCTTTTTCTTCTTGCAGTAGAGTTCACAGCCAGCAGATGGCTTCGCACTGTTGCACGAACGATGGTGCTGCCGAAAGACTTTGTTACAATCCACAGTGAACATGATTGGAATGCTGTGGAGAGGAAGATCTCGATCAGAGGCTGACAGAGGTCCGCACCGCTGGCTGCTGTTCTGATAAGTGAGATGCAGACGAGTTGCTCCCCCTTTTATAGGCAGTATAGGTGTCCTTTGCATCCTCTAGGCATCCTCTAGGGATCCTCTAGGCATCCTGCAGACATCCTTAATATCTAGATAGGTTCCTCTGTGAACGTTTTTTCCATTTTAAACGCTTTGTTTCCGTCTGCATCCGCTAGGCATCCGTTCCACTTCCTCCCTGCGTCGGGCGGATCGAGTTGCGTGGATGCGCAGTGGGATGCCTAGCGGATATAGCGGATGCAGAACGGATTGCGTAGCGGATGCGTAGCGGATGCGTTGCACGATGCAGAACGGACGAACTGGATACATTTTCCGTGCAAAAGTTTAGGCAGCCCAAAACTTTTGGAGCGGGTGAAACGTCAATAGATGGATGCTGGACGGATAGAGAGGAAGCCAAACGGAGGCAGTGAATACATCGCGTTTTCGAACGGATGCAAGATTTTTTGTCCGTTTTACATCCTCTTTGCATCCGTTGGTTCGGTGTGACATGGGCTAAAAAACAATTTGGTTTCAGAAAAAAACATCCTGTAATTTGCAACTCTTACACTGCAAAAACATATGGACATACACAACTGATCAGGGCAAAAAATAGAAACGACGACATCTATATAGACTCTCTGTAAGCCTTTAATTCAGTGCTACATGACAAACTACTCCTAAAACTAAATGTTATGGTATCTTCCTGGACAACTGCATAACTGAAGGAAGCATTCCTGTCAAAAGATCATAAATGGTTAAATTGGGAGCGTCCTATCAATTCTGTACCTGTCAAAAGTGTGTCCCCCAAGGCAGTATTTCTAGGACCAACTCTTTTCTTACTCTAACATAAATAACTATGTGATCACATTAATAGCAACTGTGTTCTCTTTGCTGATGATGTAAAGTGTTTCAATACACAGACAGATACTGCTACCCTTCAAAAAGACCTTGACTATGTATCAGAATGGTCAAACAAATGGCACTTCAAATCTCAACAAATAAATTTCTGTCTTACATTTTGGCAAAAAAAAACAGAAAATAAAATACTAGCTGAATAGTCAAGACCTTGTTGATGATCCAAACTCTGTCAAGACCTTGGAGTATCATCTCTAATGATCTAAGTGCTAGAGACCACTGTAACTACATAGCCAAAAATGCATTAAGAGTTGTTTAACCTAATCTACGTAGCTTTTTCTCTGGTAATATCACACTCCTAACTAGAGCCGTACAAAACTTGCTCGACCTATACTGAAAATCAGCTCATCAGTCTGGAACCCACAATTACATATCTGATATTAGCACAGTTGAGAAGTCCAGAAATATTTCACAAGAAGAGTTCTCCGCTCCTCTACTCATTGCAGAATCTCTTATGCCACCAGAGTTGAAATTCTAGACCTAGAAAACCTTGAATTATATCATCTTCAGTCTGATCTAAGTATATGGTATATAAAATCATATATTGCAATGACTTACCTGTCAATGAATACTTCAGCTTCACCAAACAACACAAGAGGATACATAGATACAAACTCAAGGTTAACTTCACCATTTCCTGCACCATTGCAGGAAATACAGCTTCAGCAACAAAGTGCTCAATGTCTGGAATACTCTACCCAACTCTGTGGTTTCTTCCCAAACCCAAAAAACTTTAACCTTAGTTTGTCTATGATTGACCTCACCCCTTTCCTAAGAGGTCTGTAGGGGCATGCATAAGCGCACCAACATGCCTATCATCCTGTCCCTATTGTTTCTTTTATTTTTCTTATATGTACCTATTTCATGTATTCATTGCTATGTATGTACTTATACCTATTATCTTGTTAAGAGCGCATTGACAAATCTAAATAAATAAAATAATAAAAATAAATAAACCTTTTGACAAGGAAAAACAATGGGAAGCCATTAGTTGGTAACAACTATGTTCCCAACTTATCAACTGCATGTGATATCTCAGAAACAAAGTTCCAGCGATGGCCATGGGACCTTTTCTAGTCTCAAGATAGGCCTTCTAGAAAAAAAATACATGGTTTAGGGTGATATTTTATCTTAATTAGTGAAGAAGAAAACACTCCATATCCCTAATTTTATTTTATGAAATTGTAGAAGAAGGAATACTTTGTCTCATACAATCCTTGAGATACTTAAAGCAAGTTTTTCAAACTTGGCAAAAATGTCAACAAGAGCTAGTCTGAACATGGATGTTTCGACCAAGCAAAACCCTGGATATTTTTTTTGTGGCTGACATTTGTAATGGCTAAGTCTGTTGGGAATAGGGAAGAAACTCCAGTATGTTTCTCAGACAATTGGACTTCTGTTCCAGTGTTATATTAAATTAAATTTATTCAGAAGTTTTTATTAGCATAAAATTGGTGACATTGATGGATTTTGCATAGCTGCAGATTTCATTACAACAACAAATGTATGCTCACTTTTTACAGAACATTTTTAAAAATATTTCTTTCTTATTGCTGTTGAAAAAAAGTATTACATTTTTTAACACAATAAATTAAATGGGCTGAATTATCAAAGAGAAGAGGAATGGTGCTTCTTGTTTCACAGCAAAGAAAAAAAATATAAATAAAAATTGAATAAAACTATAATATTTTTCATTTAAAATTTCAATGATATGATATAATGTAGAAATGTTAAGCCCATGTCACACTGCCCAACGGATGCAAAAAGGACACAGCGGATTTAGCAAAATGTTCCATCCGTTGTTATCCGCTCTCAAAAGGGGCAAAAATTTGCATAACCAGAGCGGATAACACG
>BHFT01062882.1:0-34363 GCA_004320025.1 Laticauda laticaudata | reverse complement strand
ACGACGGATGTAGAACGGATGTTCCCCGTATGCGTTGCGGATGCAGAACAGACGCGTTGGATACATTTTCCACTCAAAAAGTTTTGTGCAGCTCAAAACTTTTTGAGAGGATGAAATGTCAATAGACAGATGCTGGACGGATAGCGAGGATGAACAACGGACGCAGTGAGTACAGAATGGAAGCATCACGTTAACCAATGGATGGCAAGTGTTTCTCTCTGTTTTACATCCTCTTTCCATCCGTTGGTGCAGTGTGACGTGGGCTTTAGATCATTGACTTTCTTGGCTTTGGATTTTTTTTTTCTTTTCTTTTCTTTTCTTTTCTTGATAATTCCCATCATTTGCTCTGATGGTTTGCCTTTTCTATTTCTTAATCTGTGGCAGTTCTTTTTAACATTCATTCTGAGCAATTATTTGACATAATTACTGTAGTTCCTATTTATGAAATCCAATACTTCAAAGCACCTTCTTGATAGCAATACCTGTTCTCTGGAATAATATTCTCCATGAGATTCAAATGGAGCGTATCATACAGAAGACCATCTCTTTCCTCAAACCATTAGTGAATATGGAGTCATTACTGCTCTCTGAGCTTCTTCAAGCAAAGAACTAGGCTCCAGAGATGTTGACAATATTTCACTTCTCATCCAAGAAATTTCTTCAGCTCTGACTGGATGGTTGGGAATTGAAGAGTTTCCTTGTAGACAGCTGGTAATTTGCATTCTTTTAGAGCAGGGGTGTCAAACTCATGTCATCGTAACAGTGTCATGTAATGTATCAGGACTTTTCCCCCTTTGCTAAACTGGCCCTGCACGTGGCCAGCACATGACGCATCCAGCCTTTAGGCTGGCAGTTTTTCAGCCCTGTTTTAGAGAGCCATTGAGTCCACCTAGAGGTTCATTTGTGTTGTCAGGGTCACCTGAGTAGTGCAAATGGGTGTGGAGCCTTCTTGGAACTATTCAAAGGACTGTGCTGTAGACTGGAGGTAAATAATGTCTTATCCCTTCCTCTCTGTTGAGAGAGGACTGTTCAATTTTGCACTACTCAGGTGACCCTGATGACACAGATGTGTCATGTGCTGGCCACACCCATGCCCTGTTTAGTGAAGGGGAAAAATGTATAGATCTGCACATAGATCACTGAAGAAGTTTCTTGGATGAGAAGTGAAATGTCTTCAGAGAAAAACCAGAAAGTCCAGTTGCCTCTTGAAAAAACATCTCTTGGACAACCATGATGTAGATGACTGAAAAATTCCATAGACATTTTCCTACTTACTGTTTCCAAGCTGGCATTCCAATTCTACATGCTGTACATCTTGCTTGCATACTCTGCTGATTTCACTTTGAACTTGACCCTAAAAGTTGTCAACCTCCCTTTTTCCTGCATTAGTGATTGTAGCATAAATATGGATAATCATTATAATAAACAGTTATCTGTGAAATCTAAATGATGTTATTTGATCAATGGTTGAGCTGTATCCCAGCTATTGTCTTTGCTATATTGTTATAACTACAAAAGCAATGTCATTCTTTTTGTGTTTTCATGACACGAGTAGTAAACAGCATGATCTTCTAACTAAAAGTGTCTAGTTCCAATCCATTTTAATCTGCCTAAAATGTCAATATGAGGTCAATTCATTTTGTTATTACTTTGTTGTGCTTTCCCATGTTCATGCTAATTATGTTCCATGCTTCTACTGCATTTCTATCTTAGCACATTTGGATTTTCTTTTTCTGCATGAAAGCATCAACCAGATGTCCCAAAGGCTTAAATCCATTCTCATTATAAGCACTGTCATTACTCCAAAACATCCCCAGCAATTCTTCAGCTCAAGATGAGTGCCATCCAACCTGAGGGGTCCATCATCCACCTATGTATCATTGTTCACTTTATATTTTCCAGCCATGTAGTTTTCATGGGAAATAGTGGGGTGGTTTACCCATACAATATGAAATGACAGGCCTTTTCCCACACAATATGAAATGACAGTTTTGCTGTTGTCAGTAAAGTGATCATCTGCCTCCAGCATTTTTCTGTATTGCTGCAGTCTGATATAGGTGTCTGCTTTTTTAACTGGACAGCTTTGTGTCTTGGTGACCCTGCTGGAAATATATCCCCCTCCTGGCCATATATATATATGTGCTGTTCAGCTTCCTTCGGGTATTATCCCACGTCATTGTAGTGCTGTTAAAGTTGTAGCAATGTTTCAGCAGAATCTCATCTGNATGGCAGATGAGATTCTGCTGAAACGTTGCTACAACTTTAAAAGCACTACAATGACGTGGGATAATACCCAAAAGAAACTGAACAGTTAGATTAAGCCCTTTTGAATGTCTGGTGAGATATGTTCTAGAGTTCAGGTGTTATGACTGAAAAGCCCTATTTTCTGGGTCCCCTGAATTATCACTATGTACTCAAGGCAATCAACAAAATTATGCTAACTCTACCCAATTATATAGGACATGCAGGTGCCATAGGAATCAAAATCCCTTGCATAACTTAGTTATATAATAACTAACCTTTGCCATGAAAGTTTTTATAGGTGATAAGCAGCACCATAAATTGTATGGGAAGCTTGACAACCAGTGACTCTTATGAAGCAGAGAAGTCACATGAGCATATGTGCTGCTCTGTTTTGCTGCTCATGCCACTATATTCTGGATCAGCTACAGTTTATGAGTGATCTTCAAGGACAGCCTCTTGTGGAGCACATTACAATAGTCCTGTGGGAGATGTGTGAAGAATGAGAATTTGGGATGCCCAGGAATGGGATACAGATGGTGCACAAGCTCAATTTGTGGTCTTCCTGCCCACAAAGGTCACCTGCTTCTCAAGCAGGACCTGCAAATCTATGAAGTGCCTCAGATTGCATGTTAATCCCAAATGGGACACTGCAATGCCACTCAGGACTAAAGATGGATGGTCCACAGAACCTGAACATTGAAGAGGATGAATGGCTAACAAAGCCGTATTGGCAGAATAGCCAGGGGATTCATCCTAAGGAGATCATTAGCATAGAATTTAAAGTGTTCCTTGTATTTGTGTGACATTGTTCATTGGAATCACGGCTGTTTGTTTATTACAAATAGAAATTTGTTATTTGTTCACAGAGATTTTATTTTTAAAATAATTGAGCATATGGGAGGAGTAGAAGGAAACTGCCACCATGAAACCAAACTGTTTTCATCCACATTTTTAGTTAGAAATTCAGAACTTAATTAAAAGTAAAAGGGCTGGAGAGAACTTCCTTCAAACTCTCAAGGGGACTGGCTTCACCATGTCAGGACAGCTTTTGTGTTTAAAACATGTATAAAGCTTTGAAAGAATACTTTGATTCAGTGAGGCCATGATTAAATTGCCCATTGAAGCAAATTCATGATTAAATTACCCATTGAAGCAAATTCACAAACTGAACCAGAGACTTAATTCAATACAATAAATGGAATCAACATGGGAAATATTTTTCAGCCTTGCACAGCATTTGTAGCCTTACACACTGTGAAGCCTTACATATATCTAGAAGGATCTTTTCTTTTTTGGCTGCTTCTAGATAATATACACTAATGCAAGCAATAATCTTCATTCTTGTATAGGGATGGGTGAGGGGTGAGGAAAACCCTGCATTGTACAGTGGGCTTTCTGAGATTAACAAGGAGTTTTACAATTTCATTCAACACTTTTTATCAGAGTCCATTATTATGCTTTACTTTAAATTCTCAGTGCCTTTAACATGGCCAATCAGAAGACTTAACTTGATTTTCTCTTGTGTGGGAAATGGAATATTATATTTCCTTTCTGGTTCAACCAACACGACTACACGTTTAGCTAAGCATTCTGCACAGAGGCTTTAGGGGCATTTGGGGACACAGAGGCATTTGGGGCTCAGAGTTGATCAATTCAACCTTGATTAACCTTGAATTTTAACTCTGCATGATTTGTTCAGATTTAATCTCTTGATAAGGAGTGAATGAATGTTAGATTAATTCAGGTATTGGCCCCAGCCTTTGTTTACAGGAATTGGGATGGCAGATAGCAAGGCCCCAAATGACATTTTTATTGTGCCATAGTCTTTTTCCATGGAGAGTGTGTCTTCATGGTATAGTATTTCACTGGCCAACCTACTCCTGTTGCTTGCCGACTAATAGAGGACCATTACCAGCAAACTCCAGTATAATTGAACAAACCTTTTTTTGCTAATATGTCCCATTCAGCCTGGCAGTTCCCTAAAACCATTATGAGAAGGGAAATCAGTTAGGCCATCCCCTAAGAGGGAAATCAGTTAGGCCATCCCTCTAGGAAACCTGATGATCAGAAGCAACAAAGCATGCCACCCTTGAAAGACATATCAATGGGCATTCTTCCATCTTATCTTGCCAGTCACTGAAGAAGGAGGGAGGAGTTACAACTTAATTTCTATAGTTTTATGTATTTATTCAGAAGCTAAAAAATACTAACAGCAACTAGTTGATCTTGGCTCAGTTTGGAAGCCAATCAGAATAGGTACAAGGTTAGTGCTTAAGTGGACTTCAATCCAGGAAATAACATGATTATAGTCTTGATGGAGGAGACAGCCCCTCCCCAAAAAAAGATATCCCAAATAAAGGCAAAATGTTTCTGTACCTTGTATGAATAAAACTAGAAAGACAAGCTCATGAAGCCCCGAGTGTTGATTTGAAGCAAACTTGAACTTATTTTAAACTTAACTTTAAATGTAACTGTTTGTGCAAAATTTCAGTTGCACATACTTTTTGTCAGATTTTTTTTTGCATCTTTCTGATCATGACAAGAGAAAATCAAAAGACTCTGTTGCTAACACTTGTGGTGTTTTGAAATCTGATGGCAGCAAAATGCCTATATTTACTATAATTTGATGTGTAATGGAATTCACTTTCATCCTACTTCTCCTTTCACACCTGCAATAATAAACTCGACATCATAGACATCCACAGAAAGGACAAGAGGAGGGCAAGTGATTAAACATGTGTCACAACATTGCAAGGTATATCATATGACTTATGTACATATATCCAACCCAAATACAAAAGTCTGAGACCTGTGCTGTGATGTTACGAGGCACCTTTCATTATTTTTCATCATTGCAGCTACATCTAGATTGCCTATGGAACATAACCTCTGTTGGTTTTTGTTGGTAAAACTGACAATGCCTCCGCAATAAAGAACTTTTAACCTAAATAGGTGATTAGTCCAGGATCAAGTTAATATTTATTGGTATAAAAAGGGTTGGACCGGGCCAAAAATGGGACCGGGGAAGGCTGAAAATGGGGCATGCAGAGGCAAAAAATGGGGCATGTGGAGGCTGAAAATGGGCCGCGTGGAGGTGGCAATGCACATAGGTGATCCCCACAGCTAATCAGCTGTATTCTAGAAGGCCAGTCCAATTGCCAATCAGCTGCTAGTGCTAAATCAGGCTGTGCTAAAGCTGACAAGGCTGTTTGTTTTTTGCTTCAAGGAAGCAAATTGTTGGGAGGCAGAGGCAGATTATTTTTCTTGTGTTCTTCCCCAAAAGCTAGGTGTAGAGTGGAGTGTCTGGAGTGTCTTATAGTGGAAAAAATACAGTAATTTCTCAACCTTGGCAACTTTAAAATGTGTGAACTTTAACTCCCAGAATTTCCCTGACAGCAAGAATTCTGGGAATTGAAGTCCACACAATCTAAAGTTGCCCAGACTAGGAACCACTGAAAAATCCCTCCACAAACTATACAAAAGTCAAATCAACCAGCTGAATATATTTCTTTACAAAAGAAGGAAATACAAGTTTGGGAAGTGTCTGTTGCTTTTCAGAAAATACAGTGAAACCAAAATTAATTGAATTATCAGGAAACTAGACCTTAAGATGTCCAAGTAAATGAATATCATAAATTTCAGACAACCAGATTCCCGAAGTTGAGCAGGGAGGCTTCTGTAGAAGGAAAATACTCTCACAAATAACTCCAAAATACATTAAGAGTCAATAGGCTGCAAAAATTTGCTCAAGATTATTATATATATTGAACCTTGCTAAGGGGAAACAGTATAATATTAATGTAAATTACAGTACTTACAGATCCTGGTCCAGAACAGGTATGATTTATGGTCAGAAGAGGGAGAAGTATGTGTTGTTTTCTCTCTGCATGTGTGTATGTATGTGTGTCTCTCTCACACTCATATGTGCTTGTGACCTGTGCCCACCTAATGTAGTATATAAAGGGAGTAAGTTAAAAAGCATTGAAAACAACTAATAGTGGGGAATGATGAAAGGTTTTAATGGGTTATTGTGAATGTGCCGTGCTTCCGCAAAACAGCTTTATTCTCACGAAGTGAGTCATCTTATAGTGACCAGCAAATTGTCAGATAGGCTTCTGTAATTTGTAGAAACTGAATGATTAATTCATAATTCTCAGCAAGCTTACCATCTGCACCTTTAGGTTTTCTTGAAGCTTGGCTAGACTTTCGTACTCTCTTTCTTTTCCTTTCCTTTCCACTCAAATAATAAATCGCCACTCAAAGGCCCTTCATTTCTAAATTGCCAAGCAAGGCGGGCCTATGACCTTCTAACATATACTTCTCCAATGGCAAATTTACTGCCGTTGCTATGGTAAAAGGAGGTCCCAAATTGTTGAACCTTGGAATTGTTTATTGGCAGGGGAGGAAGGGATAATTCCCCATAAAGAGAAGCTCTGTAAATCATCAGATGAAGAGTTCAAAAATCATTGTAAATTAATCTGCTGGTCTGAAATAGTGTGAGTCATGTGTTGATGACATAAGGGCAAGGAGACCGTAGTATGTCACATATATTGTGTGCAAAAGGATGGGGATGGAGACCAATAAATGCAAGAAATAAATATGCACCAGATCAAGAAAAGTATAAACTGCCTTTGGGTGTTTAATCAGCCCTGAAAGAATGCAGCTGTATCAAGTGATACTATTTAAACCAATAATGTCTGAGCAGGCACAGAATACGACATATAGGTAGCTCTTGACTTACAACCACAATTCAACTCAAAATTTCTGCTATTAAGTAAGTTTGCCCCATTTTATATCCTTTCTTGCCACAGTTGTTAAGTGAATCACTCAGTTGTTAAGTTAATAACACAGTGAATTTGGATTCCTCATTGTCTTTGCTTGTTAGTAGGTTGCAAAAGGTAATTTTATGACCCCGGGCACTGCAGTCATCATAAATTTTGATCATGTGGCCATGGGGATGATACAACAGTTGTGTGAAAAACAGTCATAAGTCACTTTTTTCAGTGCCATTGTAACTTTGAACGAACACTGAACAAATGGTTGTAAGTTGTGGACTATCTCTACAAAGACATGGCTTTTGGTAATGGGGAACTGCTGGACCACCAGCCTGAAGCATAAGCCTTCCTTTTTAAGAAAAAAAATGCCTTGAGGCCCCATATAAGTTCCAGAGGTATTTTGTAGAAAATATGAATTGTGCTTTGTATGGAGTTGTCACCACCTGACAAATAAATCTGTGGGAAATGATAAAGGATGCTAAACCTACAAAATCACCTTGTAGGGTTTCTGATAAATGTTTTATGGTATGCCATGCCTCATCACAGCAGCTTTCTTTTATGACAAAACCCATAATACGTTCTCAGAATTCGAAAAGTATCTGCTGGGTCACCCATATTGAGAAACCTATTCTAATTCTTTCTACTGCCCAAAGGCACAGCTGAATATGTTGTCACTTGTGAAGTAATTCAATTGGCTTCAAAACTGACTTTGTGGTATGTTTTTTCCCTCCCTTCAGGCTTGAAAAACATTAGCAATTCTAGTTTAGAATTAAGGAGGGATCAGTAATTTGTTTAGTTTGCATTTTAATGTAAACTGACCCAATTAGCACTTCCAAGATTAATAAGCAAACCGGCATGCAATTATCATTCAGTTTTCACACATCTTCAAATTTAACAGTTCTCTGTTAAATTTGTTCTCTATAGTTCTCTGTTTTTTTAAAAAAAACAAAACAAAAACATGTCCAATAAATCTATATATTAAGAAAATATGCATTTGAAATATGGATAGGTCTTTATGCAAACATATGCCTGGAAAATTGCACAAAATTTCATGGAGACTTTTATAGGAAAGAAGATATTATATTATCCGAACAATCCTCTGAAAAAAAAGGAACACATGCTCTTAATTTAACTGATGCTTATATGCTTAATGGGAGTATCCACAAACTCAGTGTTACCGAAAAAGCAGATCTACAGGCTATTTAACCAATGTACATTTTTGATACTTCCAAATGTTGCTTTTCTTTGCAGCCACCGATAATTAAAGTATCTCTGAGAGGTACAACATGTGTCCCCATGCAAACAGTAAATCATTTTGTCAAATCAGGATTACTTAATTGCCCTGTTGGCACCATTGCATTAGATAGAATTAAGGAAATATTTATTGAGGAAATCTTCTCTTTAATTTAATTTTAATTGGAATCCAATAATTCTATTGGATTAAAATCTGAATGATCAGTTTATAGTGGAAATTACCAAATGACTATTGAAGGAGGGAAATTCTTTAATAAGAATTATTACACTTACATAGAAAATAATAATGTACATGAAGAGGCTACATTTATACCTGGTTTCTTTTCTTATAAGAAGGGAATGTGTTCCTATATTACTTCTCCCAAAGAAGAACAAGCCTACAGTGTTTCAAACAAGCCTACAGTGTTGAACATGATATGGATAGCAAAACCACCTTCTCTTCTTGGTGAACTCCTTCCTTGAAGACTAGGATATTCAACTATCTTATTCCTATGTCTAGGAGTGGAGATGATGTGGTATGCATAGTTCCTTTCAGCAAGGTTAACACCTAGGATTTCTCAATAACACTGGGGACATGTAATGATGAGACTCCATTTGGCTGAACAAGGAAGTGCAGAGATGTGGGAAACCTGTTTGCAATTTCAGTGGGGAACTTGGAAACAATCAAGGTTATTTTAATATAAAAGCAAAATGTCAGTGGCTACATAAAGATCACCAAATCTTATCACTAATTAGGGGAGGAAGTATTTGGCTTTCTGGCTGGATGGGTAGAATGAGAAGAAAATAATGAGGGCATTGTTGTTCAGGGCAGTGACAGGTGAACTTCAATGTGTGTATTCACCCCTATCCTGCCTTGAGGAAAGAAAGTTTTGTGGCAAAGTATGGTGTTTCTACTAGGGCCAAGTTGGTTTTTTTGGGGTGAGGGGGAGGAGAAATACTTCTCAGCAGGTCAACCTCAAAGTCCATCAATTAAAACTAAGGATGCAAGAGCCAAAAACTTTTGTAAAACCTTTGCAGTTTTCAGAATATCTCGACTTTCTCTGGCTAGGCACCTCCAGATATGTCTGATTACATCCATCATTCCCAGTCAGAATTACCCTAATATATGATGAGTTATTATTATAACTTTTTGAGAGGGAAGGAGCTGGTTTATAGATAATATCTCTGCTGGAAACATATTTACTAGCTAGGTGGCCATCTCTATGAGTTATTATATTTTACCAAATTGTTGGATTCAGGGATGCAATTCAACCAGTATAACAACCACGTGCTCCATGTTCAAAACTTACCTTCAACTGCAACTGAAGAAAACAGCTGAGATGCAGCAAACCTCTCTGCCATGCGAATCAGCTGTGCTCTAACAAAAAGACATAAATTACAGGAAAGACTGGGGTGGGTGGGCCCACAGGCTCATCGGAGTGAACCGGTTTGGAACCAGCTGATCATCAGAACAAGGGGTTCACCTGAATCAGTCTGAACTGGTAGAATGGACTCTGCTTTCCCAAGTGACTTCAGATTATAAACTCCTTCAGGAAAATGCTTCTATATTTTAAACATTGCAGAATACCACTTTCTGTTTCTATTTCAGAGCAAATGAAGACTAATTCTTTCAAAATATTTCTTGAATTGGAAAATGGCTCCATATACTCTCTAGTTAAGTGTGTAGCTAAGCAAACACCAGCTAAGCATTACCTTTAGGTCTTCAAGCATTTGAGTGAAGAATGAGATTTATGAAGTATGAAATCACCCTAAAGTTTCATTCTTCAACATGTATTTCTCTGTCAGTGGAAGCATGTTGTTTAGCAAATGATGTTTACTAATGTATGTAATTGCTGAGCTTACTGCTCATTACTTCTTTTTTTAAAGTACAGAAATAGTCACAGGACTTTGATTTCCTTAAATAATAAAATAATTTTCATTATGAAGGTTACAGCAAAATAAATGATCTTTCTCCTAAACTAATGATTTAGTTACTGTTTCTATATGATATTTAAATTTGTAGATTAGCATCTCAATTACATTTGAATATACTATTCAACAGCTGACTCAAAAAATGAACTATTCATTTTGTTCTGCAAAATGATTCACTCCTACATACTTATACTTCACTATAAAGTTTTGTAGAAATCTCCAGAGACAAACAATGTCAGACTAATTTAGCAAAACAATTTAGTTGTTATTTGTGCAGTTTAATCGCATATAATGTGGTTCACCTTTTCAATCTGCTGTTTATGAAGATGCCCACAGTAGTTTGAGAATAGCTGTTCTCAAACTGCCCTGAAAGACTAACAGCATGCCAACTTTAGTGGAGTAGAATGTGGCAATTATTAGGTGTTAACTATGGCTGAGCATGCTTCTAAAATGATTAGGAATAAATGTTTCAGACTTTATTTTAACAGATTATCTCTAGGATTAATTAAAGCAGGCCAACTTTTTGTAAGTCACCTGCAAATTGTAGTGTTGCTACTTTACCATTAACTATAACAAGTCAATTTCTTAACTACTGTAAACCATGTATGCCATTGTATTCATATATACTTATGCGTATACTACATATAAGTTCTCTTGCTTCCCTAAAAATAAGTCCTATCCCAAAAATAAGCCAAACATGTTTTTCATGTGTGCCTAATATAAGTCCTAACCCCAAAATAAGCCCTACTTAACCTGTGCAGTCAGCTGACCACCCATTCTATCTGGTTGCTCATGTGCGGTGCCTCCTGCTCCATTGCAGCCCTGAGCAAGTAGAAGAAGTAGACTGGTGGCCACATGGGCTCCTACTGCACATGGCTGCTGATGCTGCCACCATGAGGCAGGAGTCAGGGTGTGGATGTCCCAGCTGTGGGGGGCTCTGAGATATGCCATTGCGGGCCACATGGGGCAGCTCCACCCCTGCCTTGCAGCAGTGGCACTGGTGCACTGTGTGCCCTCCTGCCCTATTCTGAGCAAGCAGAAAAAATAGGCCTCTCATACATGGAAAAAAAACAACAACAAGACACTCCCTGAAAATAAGCCCTAGTGTTTATTTTGGGGCCCAAAAGAAAATAAGACCCTATCTTATTTTCAGGGAAACATGGGGACATCAACATTACCATCCTGACTTTTTTGACTTCTACAGAAGCTCTCTTCTCTCATACCTTTTAAAGGCTATGTGTTAGAGGGAAAAGAAGTTGGAAACTAGGGGGGAGGAAGTCATTTTACACAACACAGTCAATATTGCATGTAGCCTATTCAGATGAATAATGTTTCAAGTAGTTATTATTTTGCTGTATTTTATTGATGTTTCTTATTTCTCTTTATATCTTTCTGATTATGCATTTTAGCCTCCTTGTGAGCCTCCTTGATTTATTACCACTGGATTGGTACATAAATCTATTAAATAAAGAAGAAATATTGCAGCAAGAATGGTTAGATTATATTTACTAGGAATACTTTTTTTCCTAGAAAAAAAAGATAAAATGAAACATTCAAACTGTGACATGGTTTAACCCAAAGTTATGAATTAAAAGGGGGAAATGCCAGGGGGAATGTAAAATTTTTCACTTAATAAAAAGTAGATAAAGAAGAAATAGATGTTTAATTAGAACAATTTTTTAATCTTAGTCATCCAAATACAACTCACATACTGAAAAACTATGCGGGTAAAGCCACAGAAAAAAGCTTCAGGGAAGAAAAAAACACTAGATATTATGACTGATGATGTCACTCTTACAGTTGAAATCTAGAGAATGTCTATGGAGGTTCTTAGTCATCCCAGACATGGCTGTCTCAAAGATGCTTTTTCAAGAGGCCACTGGACTTTCTGTTGTTGTTTTTAATTTATTTCACTTTTATTTCTTGGATGAGAAATTACATTTTGTTTCTTATCCAAGAAGCTTCTTCAGAGCTGAAGAAACTTCTTGGATGAGAAGCCAAACAACTTCAAAGAAAAACCAGAAAGTCCAGTTGCCTCTTGAAAAAGCACCCTTGGGACAAATCTAGGGAATCTTACTTTTAAATTTAATCTGGTTCTGTCCTAAGTCAGATATACAATATTGGTAGAAGAGGGGAATTACGGGGAAGAGGGGAATCCCCTTTAAAATTCCCTTCTGAAAAGCTATGAGAATATATTGTTATGCTTTGACATCACCAGAAAAGATGCATCAGATATTTTGCATTTTGTTCTCATCTCATTGGTGGAAAGGAAAAAAAAAAGGATGAGTTTTGTATTTGAAGGCCTTCTTTAGGGAAATTGATGACATTCCTACATAAAATTTACCCACTTCCTCTCCAAGGAGCAAGCTTGGATTGCTGAAATTCATTGTGTTGCTGAATTTCAGACATGTAGGCTGCTGATGTTGCCATATTATGGATTGATGAGAATTGCATGCAGGCTGTGGCTCATGGATTATCTATCCCAGGTCTGCAATATTCCAGGATCAAATCTTGAAGAAGCAGGGTCTAAGGTGGCTGTCGCTTCTACCTTTACTCCTTATATGTTCCTCAATATATTCATAAGCCTAAGCAATTTGTAGATGGCAGCATGACTTGGAATTCATAATTTTGACCAGACTTGAACACAAATTTATGGATGATCAAAAACATGCATGAGTTTATAGTTATATTTGATATATGCAATACTTCAATAATACATTCCCACTATAACAGTGTCAACCTCTGTAGCAAAAAATTTAAATTTTGATTTTTGATTTTTGATTATTTAGATTTTGATTATTGCACTTTGCTCCTTGTTGTTTCTTAACAACATCTAATGACAACTTGTATTTATTTATTTATTTAGCTGCCCATCTCCCACAGGTGACTCTGGGCAGCTTACAAGATTGAAACACACAAATCCATCACAAATAATTCCCTGGTGTCCAAGGATAAACAATGACCTCACTCACCATCAATAATAACAGAGCTCATCTACCACCTAACCCAAATGCCTGAGGAAACAATAGTCCTCAGGCATTGGCAATAGTACATAGAAACTAGCTTGAGCTAAGTTATGTTTGGGATTTTTTTGTTTGTTCATGTCCTTTAATTTATTTTGCCATTTCTTATTTCTTCTCTGGATTTAGCCTAACACGACTTATCCTGGAAGGGAGTATCGGTATGTATGAATTCTTAACCCTGACATACATAAATACTTCTTTATTAATCTTTTCTCTTAAAGAAATAATCTGGAAGGGACTATTATGCCCATGCCATGTCATGGAGACTGACTTGGAGCAGTGGTGGGATTCAATGTTTTTTACTACCGGTTCTGTGGGTGTGGCTCGGTGGGAATGGCAGGAGAAGGATACTGTAAAATCTCCAGTCAGAGGTGGTATTTGCCAGTTCTCTGAACTACTCAAAATTTCAGCTACCAGTTCTCCAGAACTGGTCAGAACCTGCTGAATACCACCTCTGACTCTGAGGGAGAGGAGGAACAGCTGACAGGGAGTGGAAGTATGGCTCCGGAGGTTGTGGAGGAGGCTGAGGAAGGGCAGAGGCTGGCTGAGCCGTCAGAGGAAGACCCAGGCCCATCCCCTATCCATCCTAGGGCACGCAGGAAGGAGAGGATAAGGGAGAGATATGGTCTACTCAGGAGGAGAAGGCCTTGGTCCTCTTCATGGGCTGCAGCTGTGACAACTGAATAAGAGGATGGACATGCATACAGGCAAGCGCTGGAAACAAAGCGTGGAAATATCTCTAGTTTATGGTTTTTCTCTGAATTTGGCATCCTTCCCAGTATGTGTTCCGTTATCTGTGGATGTCCTCCAGCCCTTATCTTGCCTAGTTTTTGTTGCTTTTTTCTTCCTTCTTGTAAATGTTTGTGTGGGAGTTTTTTGTCTTCCTTCAAAGCTATTTAGAGCTTGGAAACAAACTTAAGGAATAAAAGGGGCTTCACCTGTTTTCTGTGACTGTGTTTGTTTGTATCCCACTCTGGGTCATCACAGGGACAGAGGAGGAGAAACAACAGCTGATCTTACCCTTTCCCCAGAGACATCTTGCTATGCTGCTACAGATCATGGAAAATTTAACCAAGCAATATGTATGTACATAGAGTGTTTATCAATAACTCACAAGAAAAATAGAATTATTGAAAAGCTCCCTAATTACAAGTACAGTAATGATGGACTGTTAATACAAAGGAGTAAAATATATATTCACTGTAAAACCAGGATGAACCAAAATACAGATAGAAAATGTTGCAACTTTGCTTTTGATATTGTTTATTTTCTTCCATAAGTTAACTTATGAGATGACATTTGAGTTCAGTGAAATATATTCAGCTTATCTGGAATGAAGACAAATGTAAAGATGCATAAGGGAACAGAAATCTGTTCAAGCTGTGGATATGAAGTATATTATTTATCATCATATGTTCTGATGAAAGTAGAAATTCTGTTACAATGTAACAAGTGCTGCTGCTGTCAATAACAATGTTTGGGTAAGGATGTGCATATGGGATGCTTGCAGAATCAATCACTTGCACGTGTGCATCGGTACTTACAGTTTAAGCATCAGAGGCAGAAGAGAATGATTTCACAGTTTTGCTTTCAAGTTTTTTTTTATTCCTCCACATTTATTAAACAAAACAGAACCAAACATATCATTTGTGAAGATATGTGTGAATTTTGGAAAGTTTTTATCCTTTCATGAAAGGAAATTCTCTGCCAGCCACAAGAGCCCCGTTTAACATCACACAGTCATTTCCAGCATGGTGAATCAGGTGCCTGTGTAGAGATCTGAATACATGCATGCACGCACACACATCATGTTGCTTCCTTTCTGATTACACAACATTATGCAAAGCAAGTAAAATGAAATTACAAACAATACATTGAAGCCAGGAGATGAGAAAGAGGAAATATAACTAAATCTAGTTGACATAAATACCGAACACTATATCAATTCACACTTTCAATAGTATCAACAGTAGAGAGCTTCAAATTTCTAGGTTCTATCATATCACAAGACCTGAAATATTTATTTGTTTATTGATTTATTGATGTATTGATGTATTGATGTATTGATGTATTGATGTATTGATGTATTGATGTATTGATGTATTGATGTATTGCATGTATTGATTTATTGAATTTATTGATTTATTGATTTGATTGATTTATTTGATTGATTGATGATTGATTGTCAATTGCTTACAAGATGATAGAGGTATAAAGATAAACATAGTTATGAATACAATAAGATGAGTACATTATAAGGAAAAATAAAAGAAACAATAGAACAGTTGGCACTTTGGTGTGCTTTTGCACGCCCCCTACAGACCTCTTAGAGGGAAAGGGTGAGTCAATAGTAGAAAGTCTAAGGTTAAAGTTTTTTGGGTTGGTGAAGAAAACCACAGAGTCAGGAAGAGTATCCCAGACATTGACCACTCTTGTTGCTGGAAGTGTAATTTCCTTGCAATCCAGTTTGGTGCAGTTACCTGGTTTGTATCTATTTGTGTGCTCTTTGTGTTGAAGCTGAAGTATTCAGTTTGACAGGTAAGTTGTGGCATGTATGATTTTACATACAGTACTTAGATCAGACCAAAGATGGCATAATTCAAGGTTTTCCTAGTCTAGAATTTCAAGTCTGTGGGCACAAAGTAATTCTGCGAACAATGTGGGGAGTGTGAACTTCTTCTTGTAAAATATCTCTGGACTTTCTCAAAACTGTGTTAATATCAGATAATGTTAATGTGGGTTCCAGACTGATGAGCTGTATTCAAGTATTGTCTGGCAAATGTTTTTGTATGCCTTAGTAGCTGTGATGATTACCAGAGGAAAAAGCAATGTAGAGATTAGGGTTAACAACTGCCTTTGGGCTATGTATTACAGTGGCTCTAGACTTAGAAGTCATCAGATATGAAGTATTCCAACGGTCCCTTGGACAGGTTTTGGATCATCAAACAAAGGTTACTTGACTATTTCAGCCTGTATTTATTTTCGTGATTTTTTTGCCAATATGTAAGACACCTAATATCAAATGGACACAAAAAATTCAACCTAACTTCAAAAAATCATCAAAAAAAGCACCAAAAAAGAATGTTCTTTCGCACCAACTCAGAAAGCTCAAACTGTCCAAAGGAGCTGCTGATAAAGTTCTACCAGAGGAATTATGGAGTCATCACCTGCACCTCTATACTGTTCTGTTTTGGTTTCTGCAACCCAACAAGAAGACACAGACTTCAGAGAGTATTAGGACTACAGTTACTACCAACCTGCCTTTTCAACTGAGCGACATGTATACTGCACGAGTCAAAAAGAGGGTTTTGAAAAATAGTTACAAACCCCTCATATCCTGGACATAAACTGTCCAATAGCTTGTGCTGCGGCGTTAGAGCAATGGCCTCGGCGTTTGCGCGCAGCCCACGGTGCCAGGTCAGGGCCTCCTCCCTAACAACCAGAGCCCTGAGGAGACACTTGGCTTCAGTGGCTCCATCGCTGCCTCCAAGGGGAAGGCACTCGCCCAAGAGGATCTCTTCCCGCTCTCTCGCTCTCTCTCCCTGCAAGGTCAATGTCTGCGCTGCGGCCTGAGAGAGGAGGCTGCAGCCCGTCCTCCTGCTTGCTGAGAGGTGCAGAAGCCGTGATTTGCAGGAGCAAGGAAGCGACTGCTCACCCAGGTGACATTTGCTCGCCCAGGTGAGATTTGGAAAGAGGGGCAGGGGGGAGGCGCCATTTCTCCCCTCTATTTTGATTTTGAATATGGGAGGCCTTTAATTGGGGAGGGGCTTAATTTGATTTTATGCCAATAAAAACATGGTGGCGGCTTCCTTTTGGTGGAGGCCGTATTGTTGGAGAAAACCACAATGTACAATTACTAATTAATTTCTCATCACATCGTATCACCCATCCCCTCCCATTTGTATGACTGTAACTTTGTCACTTGTATCCTTATGCATATCTTGACTATTCCTAGTACAATTTGATTGCTATTGTACCTTATGACTATTATTAAGTGTTCAGTGTACCTTATGATTCTTGACTCTGATGAATGTATCTTTGCTTCTTTTTATGTGCACTGAGGAGCACTTTTTCACCAAGACAAATTCTGTGTGTCCAATCACACTTGGCCATAAAGAATTCTATTCTATTCTAGTTTCTTCCACCACCCCTATATTGTCTTTTGCTTTCAAAATATTCATTCTTCTTTTTGGAGGTTCTCCTCAGCTCCCATATGGTATGGAACAGAGAGCCATAGTAGTATGGTGGTTGGAATGCAGTAATCCTGCCAACTGCCAACAAGTTGATTCTCACTATGCTCAAGGTTGGCTCAACCTTCCATCCTTCTGAGGTTGGACAAAATGACGGAACCCAGAGGTTGGGGGCAATATGATGCTGCTGCTAAATCTCTTAGGTGGACCTGTAGAAATCATGAAAAGTGGGTTATACTTAGCCTGAGTGCTATTTTATTTTCTATCTAACAATGAACTTTCCAGTTTCCCTTTTCTGCCACACTGCTCACTCTTCCTTCAGATATTTTAACAATTAATGTTTAGTTGAACAAACTACTTCAACAAACTCGCTTTCAAATCCATTGCTCATGACATGTATTTATCTTTACCGTTCTCCACCCATTCTAATCAGATTGCTGCTCCAAAACAATGCCGATTGTATTCAACTTCAATGATTTCAGTCTCTCATGCTCTTGTTTTCAATTGCAAAAATATAGATTCATATAGAAATATATATTTCATATAGACTTGATTGGATGCCCCTTCCCTGAAGCCTCTGGTTCAGAATGGCTTATCAACTCTATAAGTCATGCAAGTTTCATAATTAAAGTCTGTTTACTTTCAGCTTAAACTTTATCAAAGCCAATAAACCCAAAATAAAAATTAAAGTCTCTTTATTACATGAGGCAGTTAGATTTGAAAAATAAGCAGTAGTTTGAGATATTTCCTTAAAAAGGACACCTGCTTGAAGGATGTGTTTGGCAATAAGAGATCCGAACAGATGACTCTAAGAAGCCACCTTTTTCTTCTTCTTCTTAATCTGAAATAATACACATTTTTCCCATAGTCAGGGTAGAACTGTTTCGCCTCGCCGATTTGAGCATTGATGAGTAACCATGTTCAAATACATGCAAAGGAAAGACAGGGCAATAGTTAGCGCCATAAAAAGATATTATGCTATGACTTCTTTTAGTAGGCGTGATGAGACAATGCTACTGAAATTTGGCATTTCATACACTTAAAATTAAAGGCATGGCTTTCAGAAAATAAAAAGTAAATAAACTCACGCTGAGAAGTACAGAATTCTATAATGCTTATAAAATTTCATTCTGTTAGGATGCTTCCGGTATCGTTGCTATCCCGGCATTAGATGGGGCACCTCATTGATAGGGAGCGAAAGAGAAGAAACGACAGGGAGACGAAGTTCTCGGGGATGAGTTGTGCACAGAATGTCTGGATACACGCTCTTTTATTATGCTCATTAAAAAGAGTGGTGATTGTTTATTCAGAGCCTAGGTCAAGCCAGGTCAGACAGAATACACATGATTTTAATTAGCTCAGATAAGGCAAAATTCCAGGTCAGGACAGGAATCGCAATGATTACAATTCAATCAGGATATTCCTGCCTTTACAAAAGCTGCATTGCTAAACAAACTAATTACAATGTAGTAAAGCCTATTTCTACAGATGTTTAACTCCTTGTCCCTGCTACGGTCCTGCCAAAAAAGGTTACGGAGAGACAGAAGCTCAAATGATTATACGGTGAGTGATACAATGTAATCAAATGCCTGAACAAATATAATAGTTGCAATGATACAAAGTTTGCAACATATGAATGCCCACATAGTTACTACATCTCCTCTTTTTTATTATTTATGACAAAATCCTTCTTCCCTTGACCGAAGAAAACCAGGAACCTTTTTCTGAAATTTTCATCGTCCAGTCATTAGGCAGGAGTGCACCGTCCAGCGTCAGGTGTTTTCCAAGATGGTAACTCTAGGCAATGTCAGGTTTTTCGTCCGGTGGTTAAGGATTAACATGAGCTTGCAATAACACATTAACATTAGCAGTTATGGGAGTATAATTGATTTTTCAAAAATTGCAGATATTCTATTCAAACAACAAGGTCCTAAATACATATCAATATAATGATTCATTAATGGTCCTGCCAATGCAGTAAAAGGATGTTGGTAAGCCATGTGAAAATAGAAAACAAGCCTGTGTACCAATTATACATGTTTAACTTTCGTTTTCTCTATCTTTTAAGGTTTTTTCTAAATTCTTTCATAGAATCCAACACGATCCCCGCTGCTATCAGCATAAAAACAACATTTTTCTTTAAGCGCAGCACACATCCCCTTGTTTAAAAATTAACCAGATCGTAAAGCCTCTACGATTTTGCAAGAACTACTTCTGAGAGGGACGTCAAGGAGTTTTGTAAAGCTGTAATGATTTATCAATCGTAATAAATCTCATTCAATTGACTGAACCCAGGGCTGTTAATTTTTTTTGTTTCAGGACAAGCTAGTCTGCATGCCTGTGGCTAGCAACCCGGTTCGGTGCCCAGAGCAAGCAGTTAGACCTAGAGTGAGAGTACTAATTAATTTCCCGCTTTTTGCCTCTGAGGGGTATTCCATGCGGTGCCTGTAGGATATAAAATCATCCAGAGTTATACACATCAATTTTTGGTATAAAGCCGATACTTGAATGCAAAAAATGTTTGGATTTTAATTAAGTTCATCCCCATAGACACATGCTGGTAAGACCGGTGGAAACAAAGCCCAGACAGACATTATTGCCAGGAATAAATGACATTCCCTTTCAGGCGTGATGTTAAATCTCTCCTGAAGTGTGTAAGAGCTGGATGCGTATCCTCCGATTGACTTGGTAGCGGCCAAGGCGTCTTAGGAAGATATACATTACAATGATACCATTTAGAAACATTATTGACAATATTAGTGATAATTGGATGGAATATTTCCCAAGCAACAACCAACGCCCAGTGATGGAAAGAAGCATAATAGTGGAGTTCCTCCAACGGCAACGTTCGTCTGATGTGGAAATATAGCAATGGATTCTTGGGAAAGCAAAGGGCTTCGTAAAAAGGGGGCAGAGGCAGAAATACAAAGCAACATGTGGAGCACTTGATAAAATTTGAAGAGTTTCGGCAAAGCATAGGAAGCTTTGATCAAGGGAAATCAATGGGTTAACTCCCTGTTTATGGGTTCGCAAGAATGAGATTTAAATAACCTTTTTTGTGCGTCCACCGGGTTAGAGCGAGGGAGTTCAATGGTTGACGTTGAAATGTAAAAAATATTTCCATTAATGCTTTTCTCGCCAGACTGTTTTAGGCGGCACCCCCATTTCAAACCCAGCTGTCCCCATAGGTACTTTCTTGCTTGGTCCATGAACCTTATGTTACGTGGGTTGCATTTGGCAGATATTTTTTCATAACTAGCATGGAATATCCCATGTGGTGCCTGGGTGACGATTAATGGAGATCACCCTTAGTGCCTGGATCCCAATAAATATGGCCAGTTGAACACACTACAGGCTTGCAAAAGTAATCCAACGCCCCCCCCAATCGAGGAGTCGTTGGCAGAGGACCTGGTATTGGAAACGGGTGTCGTGGGGCATACATTGAAAACTATTAGTTTATTTACAACTCTATGACTAGGCCTCCCGTTGGATTGAGAAGGCGAGTTGTAAGCGTGAGCCTACAAGCATTCTGCCAAATCGAATTGAAAGTGGTGGTAGAAATCTTCTATGCGATGAAAAATTGGTTGTAGAGGCTTAAAACGAATGCCCTTGAAAGTCTTTTATAATCAAGTAAATTATGATTTTCTGTGAGGCTTCTGCCGATCATCAGGGACAGTTCTTTTGAAAGGCGTTGTGGTGTTGACAGGA
The DNA here is from genome assembly GCA_004320025.1 of Laticauda laticaudata. Lineage (NCBI taxonomy): Eukaryota > Metazoa > Chordata > Lepidosauria > Squamata > Elapidae > Laticauda > Laticauda laticaudata. The sequence continues at coordinate 13,258 of BHFT01062882.1, read as the reverse complement.
TCAGAGTTCGATATATAAAAAGCATCACAAGTAGGAAGAGAGACTGTGGACAAGTGTAGTTGTAGAAACGATTTACGAGAGAGAAGGGAATTGCAATTAGTGAAAAAGGATAATAATTTACAGAAATAATGACAATGAAAGATTAATTTGGTCATTCATCAAGGATGTTAGTTGGGTTGGAGAACCCATGAATACAAGAGAAGGACATTTAGTCCCGCCTATATCTAGCTTGAATAGAGGAAAGATTTGAAGTTCTTTCCATAGGAAGAGTAAAAGAAGGAACAAAGAAGCGAGTATAGAGTGTTCTGTAAACAAAACAAAGTCGACAGAAGTGAAAACTATGGGTAGCCATTTTCATGACGTACCCCACATGGAACAAAGTATAATAGCCTTCCTGTTAATGGAAGTGCATGCTTTAACACGAATAATTTTTGACAGGAAGCATTGGTTTTGTGAAGTCGTTGTGAATAATAAGGAGAATAGATTTATGGAAAGATTATTAGCAACAAACAATTAGACAGTCACTTATTCATAATTAATAAAGCGAAATTCTAATGTGGTTCCAATGGACCATGTTGAACAAAGTATAGGTAGGAGATGAATAAGGTAGAAATTGCAAAGAGGATATAGGCAGAATATCAGGAAGAGTTTAAGAGGTAGATGTTAGCCAGAGGGAATTGCCCATGATAGGGTCTTACCGCCGACCAGGGGGAAAACCCCCCCAAAGCAAAGGTGGGTTTTTGGTCTGGTAGTAAAATCGCAGCGTAGCCTCGTCCCCAGGTGAGAAGCTCGGCGGGAACCCTGCCAGGCGGGATCTGGGTAATTGGCGATAATGTACAGAGGTCTGTTTAGGGGGGTTGAGGGGGAGGAAAAATGAACCTGAAAGCAGCAGAATAGAGGAATTGCCAGTTCAGATTTAAGAAAATTTACAAGTGTAAAGACAAGATGTTAAGAGAATTTAATGCTGGGAAGGTTAGGGGTTTTTCCCCAATGAATATCTATCAAGAGCACGTTTCAGAGATAAGTGAGCTCGTTCCACATAGCCTGCCCTGGCTGTTATAGGGAATTCCCAAACTTGTGAGTTACATCCCATCTGTGACAGAAGTCTGAAAGTCAGACTCGTTATAGGCAGGTCCAGTTGTCTGTTTTGATTTCTTTTGGACGTCCCAGCGAGGGCAAAGGTACGAAAATAATGATGATGACATGTTTACAGTTTCTCCCCTTTGAGGGAGGTAGCCAGAATAACCCTGAATATGTATCAATGGCAAACGTGCAAAATATTTCCAAGGGGCAAAAAGGTGGATACTGAGTTATATCCATTTGCCAAATTTCACAAGCTTTTTAATCCTGCTAGGATTACTCCTATGGGAATGGAATGTCCTTGCTTACTGACATGTGGGCATTGTTGAATAATGGCAGCAGCTTCGTGGCCTTGAGTTAGAGAAAATTGTTTTTGTAATGCCTTTTTATTTTGTGAAATATCATGAACCTTTGGGCTGGCTGTCAGATTACAAATGATTTACGATGGCAGCTGCTGCAGCTGCATCTGCAATCTTGTTTCCCTCCTAATATACCGAAAAGAGGTTGATGGCTCCTTGATATGTGCTACAAAGAAATGCGGATACGTACGGCTATGCATACATTGTTGTAGAGGAAGCATTCCCAATTTGAACAACAGGGAACAGATATGCTAGGAGATAAATAGCTTGATATATATTTATTCAAAATCTTGAGAAACGTGAGAAGAATCTACTATTAAATTAAAAGGGAGCTTTTGAAAAACTGTTGAAATGCAATAAGAGATGCAGCAATTCTGCCTGTTGCACAGAAGAATGCTGGGCGGCCGTAATTTTAGTTTTCCACTCTCCCTGCTTGCGCTACATGCAACAAGCACCAATACATTTTCCCCCCATCGCATAAAGCGTTAGGTGCATCTACTATGGAGAAATTGAAGAGGGGGGATTGCCATTCAAAAGGAGAGAGTTTTAAGAAAAGTGAAAACCGTGGGTCCGCTGGTAAATGGCAAGAAATTTGCCCTGGCATTCTTCTAAAGCGTATTGTAGTTCTTTCTGAATTACACCATAAGCATTTTCCCACGTGGTCAGTGCAGCAAAGGAAGTGAATTGAAAACAGGCTCACATCCCATGAGTTTTTTACATCTTTGTCGACCTTTTAAAGATCAATTGGGATATGCAGAGCTTTACGTAGTGTTGTGGTCCATGGGGGTGTGAGAAAATGCAGCATTCTAAAATCAGAACCTGTGTTGATGAATTTGCATAATAACAGTGTGGTCTCTGAAACAGATTAGCAAAGCAATTGATAAAGGGCAATTCGTCTATAGCTCGAATCCACCCATCGAGTAGCCAATGCGAATGGGAAACGTCTTTAATGCCTGCAACTGCCTTCTTTATTTTAGAAATGATAACATCCAGACGGAGCTTTACCTTGTGTGAGGGATTAAAAACAGAGGAGCTAATGTTGCTGGGGTCAAACCCAAATAAGGACGTGGCCCAATTTAAGCGTTCCTAGGGAACTGTTTAAGATTCACAAAGTGTGGGTTTTCGGGGAAGTGTGGGAGGGAAGGGAAGAAACAGCAGCTGAAGCCAAGCAACTTGTAACCTAAATAGGAAAAGGGTGGTTTGGATTGTACTTTTTCTGGGGGCTATTGTGAGACCTGCTTTTACCTAGAATGGAGGTTCAGGCACGCCAGAGTTTTTAATACCGTGCCCTTTGGGCCCAGGTGCAGATCCAATTATATTCCTGTAGCGATGAGATGATTGAAAAAATGAGGAACATTTGTCCTGTTATGGTTGTTGCAAGCTAAATCCACAAAAATATTGACACATTGTTGGACTGTTTAACATGCCTTGCGGTAAGACTTCCATTGATATCGTTGTAGTTCTGATTATTTAAAAGTTGGTTACTGTAAAAGCAAATAATTCTATCTAACTGGTTAATGGAATGGAGAAAAAACAGTCTTTTGAATCAATAATGATAGGTCGATTACTCTTGAGGAATTGAATTGTTAGGATTTGGAAGACCACTTTGCAGGGGTCCCCATTAAAGGAGACCGAATTCACAGCCTTAAAATCCTGAAGGAGGCGCCAAGCGCCATTGTTCTTTTTAATAACAAAAAACTGGGGTATTATATGGGACTCAATGAAGGTTCTAGATGACTTTATCTAATGTGCTTGAACAAGAGAATGTAAGCTTCAAGCTTTATAGAAGGGAGAGGCCACTGATCAATCCACACAGGGTTATTGTGAGTCAAATGGCAAGCGAAAGCAATGTTAGTGGAGAGTAAGTTTGTTGCATTAAACTTGACATAAAGGTCTCTTCCCCACAAATTAGTATACAGAGGAATACAGCGTTTTAATATAGCAACACATTGAGACTCAGGGAATGGGCTTTTTATCCAGTTTCTGGCTAATGCGAGTCTCCTGGAGTCCCCGCCACTCCTCTCACCGGCTGGCTGCCACATCTGCAGGCCAGATGTTTGGCCCACTCAGCGTTCGGATGATGGAAATACCGCTCCAGTATCTAAAAGACCAAGAAAGGAGCGACATTCATAGAGAATGTTTACGTAGGTTTGGTTGACTGATTGGCTTTCGAATTGCATAGAGTTGCTCTGTTGTTTGGTACATCTAAGAGCACAAGCATTTATTGCACACAAACATCCCCCTCATTTATAGTAACCTGTATTAGCTATATAGACAGACAAGACATCAGACAATACAGTGGGATCATGCAAAAAGGAGAGGCAAGAATACCTTAGAATTCCCAGCTGAAATCCCTTACAGGAAAGGGCACTAGCACTGGAAATTAGGAGGCATATGAAAAAGCCTGACAAGAGCGTACAAAAGAGAAAGTCAGGCAACACAGCGAAATTAAGTAACAGTTTCATTAGCAACAAGATCGTAAGCGAAAGAAGAAAAGTTGCAAGTTTCAGCAGCCTTTGTTGTGGGGCTGGACTGCCGCCCGTTTCTAGTTCTCCCTGATTCAAAAAAAGGTTTTTGATGAGTTGCAGGGCGTTATTCTTGCTGCTCATTCTTTTGGACTCTGCACTGATTAGCCAATGATAGCCCTTTTGGCGATGAGGGCATAGCCGAGATTGAATACCATTTTCCTATGGCAAGCTGCTTTTAAATCCTTTATCATTTTTGTATGACATGGGGTTATACTGAGGAGCTGGAGATTGCCGGTTTGTATGGATAGATATAAAGAAGCAGGCAGCTCAAGGGCCTGCCTCCTTCATGCACATTTCTCCCTTCATAAAAGGCTTGCTGAATGGCTTTTACAAACACCCCCCCACCTCGGGAGGTGGTGGAAGACACGAGGCTCTACATTACAGAAGTGGCATTGGATGGAGGAGGGCTCCCGTAATGATTTATGATCATTGTTGGAGCAAGCAGCGGTTGAAAGACAGAAAGTATTGGCATAACTGTGGTGGGAGATTCAAAATACACTCCCTGACTTCGTATATTTGATATGGACTTTTAAAAGCCTCCATAATTTTCTTCCAAGTGACCCCAAAATGACAATAGGTGCACCCCTGAGGCACTTATGGACGATAGTCCCCCACCCAAATGTTTTTGCCCAAATGGAAATTTTTAAGGCACGCCTTTCTCTGGATAATTAGGGACAATGTTGCCACACATAAAGTCAAAGGTAGCAAATAGGTTCATTTTTACAGGCGAGCCCTTTAAATTAGCAGAATATTTAGAAGAAGAGAAGCGACTAATCTCCCTTCAATTCCTTCAGTGCTCTGTCTGTGTTGAGAAAAGTTTCCGCCCATACTTACAGTCCGAGACCGTGTTTTCAGATCCGATGAGTGCAATTCGCTTCAGGCCTGGCCGGATGCACAGCTCCCTCGAGCGGCAAGATATGAGCGACGTCGCAATGTATCCCCCTTAAGGGAATCACGTCGGGGTCACCAAAACTGTGGTATCCTGCTATCCGGCATTAGATGGGCACCTCATGATAGGGAGCGAAGGAAAAGGAAACGACAGGAGCGAAGTTCCTCGGGATGAGTGCACAGAATGTCTGAGATACACGCTCCTTTTATTATGCTTCATTCAAAGAGGGTGATTGTTTATTCAGAGCCTAGGTTCAAGCCCAGGTCAGACAGAATGACACATGAATTTTAAGGTAGCTCAGGATAAGGCAAAAATTCCAGGTCAGACAGGATCGCAAGATACTACAATTCAGATCAGGATATTCCGTCTGTTACCAAAGCTGCAGTGCTAAAAAAACATAATTACAATGTAAGTAAGCTATTTCTACAGATGTTTAACGGCCTTGTCCCTGTCGTGTCTGCAAAGGTCAGCTGAGAGACAGAAGTTCAGATGATTATACATCAGTGATACAATTGTGGGATCAAATGCCTGAACAATATATAGTTGCAATGATACAAAGTTGCAAACATATGAATGCCACATAGTTACTACAATGCTTAAGTAAAAAGCAAAATGGACATACTGCTGCAGTGCAGCGTATAAAAAATGCCAGAGAAATGTTGAATATACAGTAATATTTAGAAAATTATAAGTAAATCTCTTGTCATATCAGGCTCCATTCATGAAAAGCACATGTTAAGAAATTGCTCCCTGGGGAGGCAACACCTGGTACTTTTCGGATTGTACTGTCTTCTTTATTGTCTTCTTTTCTATTTGTTTTATATTTTAAACATAGCATTAATGTTAGGCAATGAGTAATCTCAAAACACATACAGTTATAGAATTGAGCCTGATAAATTGATATGATCATTCATTTGCCTCACTAATAACCTTCCCGAACTTAAACAGTGCTAGTATGTCGGAGAAAATGAGGCAGAGCCTGGAGGCAAAGTCAAAAGAGGACTCAGTCTAGAATTGTTACGTTCCCACAAATGGCCTAAGTCCAAACTGCTTTGAATTCTGTTAACTCTTATCTAGTGCCAATTTAATTCTGAGCATTAGTTGACTAGATTCTTGTGTTTAGGCTTGAGCAGTAAATCTTCTGAACTAAACAACTACCATCAGCTATGGAAATTCACTAACTTGGGTTTATTCATTCTTTCAGGTTAACCTAACATCACAGGGTTCTTGTGATGAGGAAGAACTGGAAGAAGGGAATGTTCTTGATATTACTTCAGATTCCTGGAAGAAAATTAGGATTTAAAGAAGGGAAGGGGAAGGATTACAACTCTTGCAAGTCCCATGGCTATTGCAAGTCCTGTGGCTAGGAAGTGGGATTGCCAGGCCTCAAGAATCAACAAAGACACATGGAGCTACTTCTTAGCAGTTTCCCTTGTTGTTCCTCACCCAGTGGTGGGATTCTATTTTTTTTTTATTACAGGTTCTGTGGGCGTGGCTTGGTGGGCATGGTAGGGGAAGGATACTGTAAAATCTCCAGTCAGAGGTGGTATTTTCCAGTTCTCCGAACTACTCAAAATTTCCACTACCCGTTCTCCAGAACTGGTTCTCCAGAACTGGTCAGAACCTGCTCAATACCACCTCTGTCCTCACGTATATACAGAAATTTTGCCAATCTAAAGAAATTATTTTCACCACCATGGTTATACCTGGGAATAGCTAAGGAGGAGCCATTTTAACTCTCTTTCTGATCAAACTTTCCATGCTTTGTTACCTCTTTACCCTTTGCAATGCAGACCTTTCCTCCTGGAAATCCAGACTACATCCACCACAGTCATCCAAGCTTAAATTTATAACAAATATTTCCATTATTTATCATATTCATATAGATCTTTTGAAATATAACAATCCTTATTCTAGCTTAATGGCAGCATAGCAAGAGTGTAAAAATGAATGCAACCCCAGTCATGATCTGCATGTATGTCAGTTTATAACTTGGCTTATCCCCAAGTCTAAGAAAGAATAAATCTACTGTATATAAAATACACAAGCCCGTCTTTTGTAATGCTGTTGCTCAATGTTCAGTGGAACAAATAAAAAAATATATATAAGTAGACAGATACTGAAACACAGCAAAGCTGGCTTGGGTAGGGCAAAACAATATAAACCCAAGAAGTGTACACACAGTTATCTTCCACTCAAACCCCCTAAAATTAAATCAGTAAAGGGATACTTCAGACCTAAATACTTCTGCAACAAAAGCAGCAATAATGTATTTTTTCCACCTTGTCATCACCAGCACACCAGTTTTCACATATGCCTTATCCAAGCACCCCCATTTGGTGCAGTATTAATTAACAGTTACTTTTTAACATAAAAAGAAATGTAAAATATACAAGGCATGTTTCAGCACAACCGGCCTGATCTGCTACTGGATATTTGTCCTGTGAGATATTGTTGAGATTTGCTTGGTGCAGGTGCTTTTACTATGTTTTGTGCTTTCAAATCAAGGTTCATTCCTGGAGAGTGCCTGGACCCATCTTTTCAGTTTCCTTGGCAAGATTTTCAGAAGTTGTTTGCCCTTGCCTGCTTCCTGGGGACTAAAGGCAAGGGTCTGGGCCTAGGTCCTCCAATTGGCTTTGTACATGAGGTGAGACTAGAACTTACAGTCTCTCAGTTTCTAGCCTCATGCCTTAACTATCTCTCAATCACAAAGTTGTTGCAGTTAGCCTACTTGAGTCATAGAAATCCAAAGAAGTAGTTTATTGAGAGCTTTACAGTTTTTCTTGGGCCTGCTTCAGCATATCCACTTCTTCACTGGAAAAGCCAAAAGTAGATTCCTTTATGTGCTGTGCATACACCTGCTTTGAGTTAATTAAAAGTCAACAGAATTCAAGGGAAGTTGGATTCAGTTCACTTGTGACTATGTCGGGATTGTAGGCTGATCCTTCTTTTAACTCCCCCTACAGATTCTGCTCATCTTTCTCCTGCAGTTCTTACATTATGCTTCAGAAGAAAAAAAATGGATCAAGACAAAATATCCTCGAGGCTATCACTGCGAGCCCCGGAAGTAGCTTGAAAAAATGGGTTGGACTGTCTCTGCACAGTACAGTCAAATTATTACTACTGATTTTCTGGCTTCACAAGAATAAGCCTGAAGAACAAATGCATACAAAGCCAACTTGTGAAGACAACAACAGTCAGCAAATGTCACCTCTGCAAAGCAGCTGAAGAAACAGTGTACCACTTGGTTAGGTGCTGCAAGAAGATCATATAAACTGTTTTACAAACTAAGGTATGACAAAACATCAATATTAGAGCATTGGAATACTTGCAAGAAACACCAGATGCCTGCAAGCAAGAACTGGTGGGAGCACAGAATAGACAAGTAATAGAAAATGAAGAACCTGGAGTGCTTTAGGGTGTTAAAATTCAAAGAGACAAGCATCTATCACATAATATCCCAGACTTAACAATTGTGGATAAGAAAGACAATAAAGTCTTATGGATTGGATACTGAACATGACAGTACCTGGAGAAGACAGAATTTTAAAAGAAAAAAGTACTAAATAAAATAATAAAATACTAAGAACTGCAAATAGAAGTGAAATGATTGTGTCAAAAGAAAGCAAAGATGGTACTAATAGGTCCCTGGAATGGAATTTGACAACATCTGGAGCACCACTTGAACAACATTGACACTAACAAAATCACCATCAGTCAATTGCAAAAGCCAGCTTTACTTGGAACACCTTGCACCTGTGACAATATCTTTAACACCATCAAATAGCATCTGATGATCCAAGGTCCTTGGGAAGGAGTCAATGGGTGGATAAAATGCTAAATCCAACCTAAACATCTGTCTGACTGTGAATCAATCATCATCATCATCATCATAAAATGTCAGTATAATGTTTACAGTATAATGTAAGCATCTAGAATATTTTGTGAGCCCGTAGCATTATGAAAATATATAGTTATTGTATATTAAATGGAGTTTATTTACTTAGAAGGTTATTTGAATTTTTGAGGTATAGAGCAGGCAATGCAAATGAAAAAATTCCTATAAATGCATAGAATACGGGACACAATGATCTGAATCTAAATTGATCTCTTAACTGGTATTCTTGGGCTATGTTTGTTCAATCTCATCACGCTTTCTAAAGCTCATGAATTCTCCAAGGCTGTCCTAACATTATGGCTGTTCCAATCAACTAGTTCTCCTTCCTGGCTGTGAAGAATATTATACACATTGCCTGCATTGTGTTGGATTTAAAAAAAAAACACTAAATAACATGTGCCCATGATATTTACAATGGAAAGAAGAAACTATTGGTAAGAAATATTATTAAATTTATTTTGAACAGAGACAAATTTGGAGAATTTCTGATCAGGAAGCTAGATCTGAATGTAATTGTCTCTACAGGAAGAACCTTAATTAAAATGCTGGCTTATGTGCCATTGTAGAGAAGTTGTAGATGTTATTTTCTCATCTCTCTGCTTCAAATAAGATTTCAGATTAGAATGAGATTGGGTCTAAACAGCAGGACATATAAACAGTTACAAAATTATAGTGAAATGAATCACCCAAACAGTCAAAGTAGAAATGGGAGCTTTAAAGAGCCAAAGGCCTNATTTGGCAGGTTAACCGGATTGGTTCTCCAACAGCCAATCCGCGAATGGCCTTTTTGGCCAATCAGAATAGGGAACTTGGAGCCTACCAAATTCCATACAGAACACTTTCTTTCTTTCTTTCTTTCTTTCTTTCTTTCTTTCTTTCTTTCTTTCTTTCTTTCTTTCTTTCTTTCTTTCTTTCTTTCTCTTCTTTCTTTTGTTGTGGTCTTCCATCCAGACCTTGTGGAGTATCTGTCCTTTGAGTTCTCAAAGGATTTTTCTCTTAGTCAGCCACATAAGCTTATTATGAGAATGACACTACACACTGAAGACTAATCTTCTGGATTAGTCCAAAACACACTTTTAGACCTGATATTTGCTTGTCCCATGCAACTGATACTTTAGAAGCATCTCAAACCTAACAATGAAGTTTCTGCTTCTTTTTCATCTCCTGACTTCTTGTAGGAAGCTTTCTTAACTATTACAGTTTCAGGGATAGGACTATAAAACCACGCTAGTCTCATCCTGGATTTGAATAAATCCACTTTCTTACATAATGCAATATATTCAACTTGAACACAATTATTATTGTTTTTAATAACCTCTAGGCATTGGGAAGAGATTTGTCTCTCTTGACTTTCTCTTTCATTTAATATTTCTTTGGTCCTTTCACTTCCTAAAAACATTTTGTTTATTTTGGTTCTCATATGTGACCCTTTCATGCTCTGTTGGCAATTTGCCATTCGCATTTATACTAATACCATGTAAGAAGTATGGTGCTTTCATATTTACAGTGTCCTGTTGATTCAGGATTTCCAACTAATACCAAATCAGGATCCCCAATTGGTGTGAAATCTAGGATTGCCTCTTCTGTAGTTTGTTCCAAGTCAAACCATTTAAAGATGTAGGGTTTCCCCCTCCCCCATATCTAAGTATTTGATTTGAATATCCCCAATCTATCGAAGGGCATCAAGTTATCCCATAATTGAAACTTATTCTTTCCATTAATCCTAGTTTTATTTTCTTTTTCCAATCTCAAGATCATTCTGAGTGTTTTGATTAGGTGGGCAATAGTTTATACCTTAATTTGAATTACATGTGGGCTTAGCCACTCATTGTGAATTTGGAGAACAATATCTTTTGGTATTGTTATGTTAAGGCCCTGTCCCACTGCACTTACGGATGCAGAAGGCAAAAGAGGAGTAAAATGTTAAAAAAAGCTTGCCATCCATTGAAAACGCTATGCATCATTGTGTACTCACTGTAAAACGTGTTTCATATGCTCTATCTGTCGAGCATCCGTCCACTGCGATTTCATCTGCACAAGAAGTTTTGAGCTGCACAAATACTTTGTGAGCGGGATGCAGCTTTCTGCCGCAATACGCATGTACATCCACGACATATACGGGCAACAAATGTTCTATGTCTGTTATCATCATTAAACGTCCACTGTATCCTCTCTGCATCCTCTGCCATCCCCTCAACTCACATCCACTGCATCTGAAAACGGAAGAAGGAGGAAACAAAAGGTACACAGAACGTCTTACACAGCAGTATAGTAGCACAGAAATAGAAAGGATGTAAGTGTATGCATCTCGTATATAAAGTATTCAAAATGGACAAAACGTTTGTATCTGGGATGTATCTCATATATTTAGGACGTCTGCAGTATGTCTAGAGTATGTAGAAGGCCCCAAAGTGGACAACCGATATTTTCTCATAAAAAGGGGAGAAAATCATCTAGATCGCTGGGATGGGACCATAACAGTCCCAGTATGGTTGCACTGGAGGTTTTAATATATCCCACAACTATCCTTATCTATTCCACAAGCATGCAAAGGCTAACCATTTTTTCAAAGATTTTACCAACATTTGTTAAAGTAAAAAAAAATGAACCAAGTAAACTAAGTGTCTTAAGAAAAGATAACCTTTATTAACTTTCTTAGGTAAACTTTATGACTTTATTAGATAAGCCAAATGAACCAAGTAAACTGTATTAAGTGTGTTAAGCAAAGATAACCTTATTAACTTTCTTAGGTGAACTTTATGAATTGTATTAAATAAGCAAAAATAACCAAGTAAAGTGTCTAAGCAAAGAAACTTAACACGTAAAACAACTCAGTCTCTGACACTAATTCTCACATCACTCTGAGTCATGTCCATTGGTCTCAGCTGTTCAGCAGGCAGGAACTGTGGAGGTGGCTGGTGGCTTTGAGGTTGGCTGGTCTGAGGCACCATTGGGGTGCTTGGTCCCGAGGGTACAACAGGTGGTGGTGTGTTCAGGAAGCTATCTGAGAGCTGACTCAGTCCCGTGAGGATGAGAGGCCCTTCATCAAGACTTGAGATGTCAGGCCAATACTTGATGACAGATTGTCTGTTGACGGGCTTGTCTGTGGGTGGAGGAAGGAGGAGTGTAGTGGGGCTGTCTGGTCTGTAGCTGAGTGAGGACTGGCATCTGTGGCGTTCCTATGAACCTGGGCCTGGACTGGGAAGTTCTGCTTCTGCTGTGCGGAAGTCCTGGCTAGTCTAGCCTTGGTAGGTGAGGGGCTGTTGAAAGCCGTGGAAGGACTGACATTCGCCTGCGGGTGGAGGAGCAGACATGGATTGGGTAGGAGCCAGCTTCAGCTGGCCTTGAGGGTTGTGCAGAAGTGCTGTGATCTTCTGCTTTCTCACCTGGTACTGGGCCTCAGGCTGGTCCCTCATGGTGTGGCTTCACGTAGTGATGAAGGTGTTTCCGGCCCAAGGATGCTCTGTCCAAGCGGACAGCTGAGTGAAAAGTTCTGTGCTGGTCTTTCATTGTGTCCCTGATCTCCAACAGCACACTGTGGTCCTGGGCCCTCCAGTCTGCCTCTTTGCCTGAATCCTCTGGAGCTGGGGGTGGGGTGGTGGTTGCCTCTGGTGCTCCTGCTTCTTCCTCCATTTGTGACAGCAGGGCGTCATCCTCCATGGGATCCTCCAAGTCTGCCGGCATGGGGAGTGCAAGCTGTCGGGGGTGTTAGGCCCTCTGAAGACACCTGCCTGGACAGGGTAGTTGGCTCCTGGCTGGGAAGAGGACTGGCTGTCTGTGGGCTGTCTCAGGGAGAGGGATCTCAGAGGGGCTTGCTCCTTGGTGGTGGATCTCACCCTCAGTAAACTGCACTTGGCCATGATGTACATTCTCCTGGTCAGTGAGCTTGACAGCGGCCTGCCCGGATTTCTTGAGGTGTAAGCCTTGCCATACCAGTGTGGGCAGGTGCTTCCACCATCCAAGGAGTTCTTCTGCAGTGTACCCCAGGCTCGTTTGTCTTGTCTCTCCAAGCTGCTGCTCCTTCTTCTTGGTGTCCCGATACAGTCGTGTGCCCTTTCTCCAGAGGTACTCGTTCTCCCTCAGCCATTCCAGCACCTCATCCTTATGCCTCCTGAAACAGTGTACTGTTTCCTCTCTCCCTTCTCCTTCCCTTGCCTCTTCCTCCCTTTGGCCAGGGGCTTGATCAGGCGCTTCAGGGGCTTGAGCAGCAGGGCCTTCAGGGGCGTCAGCAGCAGGGCCTTCAGGGCTTCAGCAGCAGGCTTTGAGGGCCTTGGGGCTGTCCACCACAGCAGCAGTAGCAGCAGCTCAGAGTCAGTGCCAGAGGGTGGGATGGCTGGTTCTGGCCTTCTTCACCTTGCCAGGCTTTGAATGAGTAGGCATGGGCTTTCTCTTCTTCCCTGACTGACGAACCATGGTGTTCTTTGAAGATGTATGTGGCAGTCACGTCTTTCCCCTGTATGCTGACTGGCATTGTGTGCATGCATCCCTTTTTATTATCTCTCCG
>BHFT01062876.1:0-12784 GCA_004320025.1 Laticauda laticaudata | reverse complement strand
CTTCAGTATCATTAACATATTTTGGATTATTTGAAAAAAAAATGCCTTGATTGCTATTCTAATCTATTGATAATGTGTTAAATATCATAACAAAAGATTACACACCAAAATGGAATGAGCAGTTCTTTTGGTTAAAAAATTCCACCGGTCCTACATTCGTTGCTAAAGCCCCTGTCACCACTGCACCCAACGGATGCAAAAGAGGATTGTTTAAAACGGACAAAAAACTTGCATCCGTTGGTAACGCGATGGTACGTTTCACTGCCTCCGTTTTGGCTTCCTCTCTATCCGTCCAGCATCCGTCTATTGACGTTTCATCCGCTCAGAGTTTTGAGCTGCTTCAAAACTTTTGCGCGGAAAAATTATCAAATCGTCCGTTCATGCATCTGCTACGCATCCGACTACGCAGTCCCGTTCTGCATCCGTTCCGCAATCCGTCTATATCCGCCTAGGATCCGTTCCGCATCCGCGCAACTCCACATCCGCGTTCAGACGCAGGGGAGGAAGCGGAATGGGACGCAGAACGGATGCAGACGGTATGCCAAGCGGGAAAACAAAGCATTTGAAAACGGAAGAAAAACTTGAGCGAGGGGACGATCGTCGATATTAAGGATGTCTACAGGATGCCTAGAGGATGCCTGAGGATGCAAAGGGACACCTATACTGCCTATAAAAAGGGGAGCAACGCTCTGGATCTCACTTTCAGACAGTATTAGCCCTGCGGTGCGAACCTCTTGCAGCCTTCATCTGCCTTCTTCTTTCCTCTCCTCCTATCCCCCCCCCTAACCTTTTTAGCCTTTTTCTTTTCTCTGTTCCTTTCTATTCAGTCTTCTCTACTCCCCTATTTCCCCTTCTCCTATTCCTCTTCCACAGGCTCCAGTCATGTCACCGTGGATCGTAACACACTCCTTTTGGCAAGCACCATCCTTCTGCAAACAGTGCGAAGCCATCTACAGACTTGTGGAACTCTACTACGGGAAGAAAAGGAGCAGCCAAGAAGCGTCTGGGTCGAAGATGGATCGGGAGAAAGAGCAGAGTACGACTGCTTACAACAAGCTGATGTGAGCTCAGGAACGAAGACACTCGGGCATTCCAGAACTTCATGAGGATACCTCCAGCCATTTGACGAAGTTGTGCAGCGGCTGACACCCAGTTGACCAAGGCAAACACCAACTTCCGGGCCATCCTGGAACCTGGGCTCGAAGGTGGCACTCACTCTGCGCCACTGGGCCGCCCTCAGGGACCACCTACAGGAGCATGCAGTACGCCTGGAGGATGCCACACCCCCCCCCCCCCCCCCTCAATACCATCAGATTTGCTGGTCAGAAATACGGTGCAGCGCCATATCGGAAAATACAAGGAGGAGCTCCTCCAGTGCCCTCACTGATGAAAGATGGAAGAAAGTTGCAGAGCAGTGGTACCAGAGGTGGAAACTTCCCCCACACCGCTGTGGAGCCATACATGGGAAGCACGTGGCCTGCAAAGCACCACCCAAGTCGGGGCTCCACTATTTCAACTAACAGGGCTGGCGTTCAGCATCGTGCCTCTTTTGCATTGGTCGATGCTGAGCTACAAGTTGCTGTTTAATCCAATGCTTGCAGGCAGCGCTTCATGTCAGATGCCCAGGGTATACAACGCCAGTGACCTCAAGGAGGGGCTGGAAGGCAACCTCATCATGGCTTTCAGATCCAGACCCCTGCCCAACGACACGCAAGATGTGCCCTACTTCATCATGGGGGATGACGCCTTCTCCCTCAGAAACCACCTCATGAAGCCCTGCACCTCCAGATGCCTCACTGTGAGAGGATTCTTCAAACTACAGGCTGTCCAGGGCAAGGCGGGTGGTGGAAGAACGCCTTTGGCATCCTGGCCAACAAGGGTTCCAGGTACTTACTCACCCACCATGCAGCATGCCCAGAGACCGTGAGAAAGAGAGGATCGTGGAAGCTTGCTGCATTCCATGCACAATCTCATGTGCACTGTACCTGGTCTTGCAATTAACAGGCTTCGTGGGACTCCAAACAAAGGGCAAGGGGACATGGAGTCTGGGGAATGGAGCAAGGGCGGAAACCTTGATAGACACTCAGGGATGTGCAAGGCCCCCAACAAGCCTCACATGAGGGAAGATGCAGGCGCAACCTCCTGAGACAACTTTGGTGCAACTCCCAGCTGGAGCAGTGGGTGGCAAGGACAGGATCATAGATTATTAATGGTTGCTTTCCTTTCCAGCCTGTCTTCATCACATGGATGAGATTGGGCCATGGGATGTTGAGTGGGCCTACAATGAACAGGGCATTTAATAAAGAGTTGTTTTGTTGTTGACATGTGTGGTGATGATTACATTATTATTGATAATAAAGCCATAGGTGTGGCCACCAGGAGGGTGGACCATACAGTCCCACTATGCTTTGCACTGGAGGCTTATTCTACCACTTGCTATCTATACCCATCCCACAAGGTATTACCCATCCCCAGTATCCTGGCCCATTCCCACTGCTATCTTAACCCATCCCACAAGCATGCAAAGGAGGGTTTAAACCAATTCTAAAAGTTTCCACCCAAAGGACTTTATTAAAAAAAAGAAATGAAGCAAGTGTGTGAATTCAAGATAAACTTTATGGAACAACAAGCTGTAAAACAAAATTGACCCAAAGTCAAAGTGTCCAAAATAACAGTCCCAAGATAGCCAGCTACCAGTCTCTGGCACTCTTATTGGTCATCGGGGTGTGCCCAGTCTCAGGGGTGAAGGGTCCAGGTGCTGTGAGTGGGTAGTGCTGGAGTGCTGGTCATGTATCATGCATTGGGGCCTGGCCCGAGAGGACAACAGGCGGATTGGTGTGTTGAGGAAGCTCTCAGACAGCTGCTCATTCCCTGTGATGCTGAGAGGTCCTTCCTCCATGCCATGGGGTGTCAGCCCCAGTACTGATGACAGATGTACTGAGGCCGGGCTTGGCTTTTGGGGTGGGGAAGGAGTAGTGTAGTGGGGCTGTCTGGTCTGCAGGCTGGTGAGGGACTGGCGGGTGGCATCGGTGGTGTGGGTAGCATCACTGTTTGTGTCGGTGCATCAGTTTGGCGTGGCTGGCATGTTGCATCAGTGAACTGGTGGCAACGGTGTCATCTTATGACTCGTGCCTGGACTGGGAAGGCTACTGCCTGTTGCTTGGCTGGACCTGCCTGTAGCCATAGCCCTGGTCTAGGTGAGGGGCTGTGGGAAGCCTTTGGTATGGGAGGGACACACCTGGGGTGGAGAGCAGGACCTGGACTGGGGCGGAGCAGGTTCCTCTGGGTCTGAGAGAGGTTGTGAAGCCAGCTCCGTGATCGTCCCTTCACACCTTGCTACTGGGGATCCTCCATGTCCCTCAGGGCCTGTGTTGACATAGTGAGGAAGGGCTTGCGGTGGGAGGATGAGGATCGGGTGTTGGACCAGCTGAGAGAGGAGATCTATGGCTTGTTGCGATTGTGTCCCTGATCTCCAGCAGGACAGTGTGCTCTTGGCGCCCCTCCTGCTTCTGGCTCCTCTGCCTTTCTGTGGAGGTGAGCTGGGTTTGGTGGTGGATGCGGCTACGACTGTTTGGTGGACTCGAATGTCTCCCTTTCTCCCACCACCACCAGGGAGTCCTCCACGCGCTCCACACGGTTACAACAGCTGTCGCGGGTTCTCCGCCGTGGCGACACTCCACAAAAACTTCCTGGAGACAGGGACTGACTCTCGGGCCGGAAGAGTATGGGGTTCTCAGCAGGCTGCCGGAGAGAGAGGGTAGACAGAAGGGGCTCCGTGGGATGCTCCTTCAGGTGGCGGACTCACCCTCCAGGGAAGCCTGCACCTGGCCATGACATAGTCTTTCTCTGTCCGTCAGCTTAACCGTGGGCCTGGGCCAGATTTCTTCAGGTGCAGTCTCCATACCAGGTGTGCATGTGCTTCCACAGCCGAGGAGCACCTTGAAGTTTGTAACCCATACTCTCCGCCCTCTCTCTCCAATCAGCCTGCTTCCGCTTGCGTTGCTCTTCCGACCACAAGATAGTCATTCTCTCTCAGCCACTCCAGCACCCCTCATCCTGCGTTGTTCTTCCTCAATGAAGTATTGCTCCTCTCCCGTTGTCGCTACGGCCTTCTTCCTCCCTTTGCAGGACCAGGTGTCCCTCATCAGAGGGGTCCAGTGGTAGGGGCTGCTCCTCCACACCACCAGCAGAGAGAGCTACCAGCAGGATCATTAATCATCATTCATCATCAGCAGCAGCAGCAGCAAAACAGGATCATCAGCAGCAGCCAGCAGGATCAGCAGGACCGGTCAGCAGCAGCAGAGTAAGCACCAGGAGCCCAGCAGCACCAGCAGGACCAGGAGCAACAGCAGGACCAGGAGCATGAGCCAGTACGAGCAAGTCCAAGGAGCCACCAGCAGGACAGCAGGAACAGGAGCAGCTTCAGCAGAGTATGGCCAGCAGCAGAAGCCACCACCGCCCAGGAGGAAGCTTCCAGGAGGAAGCTCAGCACCAGAAGAGCGAGCCCGAGCAGCAGAAAGCCCCAGCAGAAAGCAGGTCAGGGACAGGGGGGCGAGAGGTGGCCCTGTCCCTCTTGCCAGGGATGGCGGCAGTTGCTGATACTATTCGCTTCTTCCCCATGGTGTGATTGATGAGTTGCAGGGGCGTGGCAGGCACCAAAGGCTGGCAGGAAGCCTCGGCACCAAGGCTGCAGGAAGCCTGGCAGGAAGGCAGGCAGGCAGCAAAGGCTGGCAAGCAGGCAGGGCACAAGGCTGGCTGGCAGGGAGGCTGGAAGGCCAGGCTGGGCAGCAAGGTTGGAAGGGCAGGCAGACAGGAAGTCTTGGCAGGGAGGCTGCGCCAGGAGGCTTGGAGGCAGGTTGGCAGGTAAGGGTGCAGGCAAGGCTTGCAGGCAGCATTGCAGGGCAGGGCAGCAAGGACTCGATGTTATCCTGCAGCAGTGTCTTTCCTCCAAATGCTGCATGTGCGGCTGCTTCCCTTTAATCCGCATGGCTTGGCGCAATGCATCCCCCCCGCGATGCGCAATTAACGCCAGGCATCCGTTTGCTTCTCTGTGCATCGCTTTCATCCGCTCTGCATCCGCTGTATCCGTTCCGCGTCCGCTTTGCTGAGGCCCCTGGAAGCCCTGGGATGTGCCAATTCCGCTGCCCATCCGCTTCCATCGCTAGCTTCCGTTCCGCATGCCGCTTCCATCCGCCCTGCATCCTCCCCGCGTCTGTGTTATCCGCTCTGGTTATGCAAAATTTTTGCCCCTTTGAGAGCGGATGGATAACAATGGATGGAACATTTTGCTCATCCGTTGTGTCCGTTTTGCATCCGTTGGGCAGTGTGACAGGGTCTTTACTGAAGAATACCTAGTACTCCCCAAGATGGATATATGGGTGAATTCATCCCAAATACTCCCAACTTGCTGAGGAATAATACAATATCCACGCTTTATTCAGTTTTGACAAGCTTTTACAGTTTGTCCAGGAAATAAAATAACTGATGACAGAATTGTAAAAAACAGCAGCAATTGTGTCACTCTTGATTTTATTTAAATTAAAAATGTCAACTATATCACTATTCTTTGTTTATTTGGGTGCATATAATCATCAGATGTTTTTTCTTGGAAAATATGCAGGCACATATTTGCATGTGATGACAAGCATAATGGCTATAAATTATTCTGCATACCACATTGCTACAACTAAAACAAGGAAATCTAAATATTTCCTGATTTTTTTTGTACTAACAGATGCCATATGAAGCCATTTAGTGCTTTTTAAAGCCATATAACCTTTCATTGGAAAATCGTCACACGATGATATTTTATCAATATTTTATCATTCACATTCATTACATAAAGTGCTAGTTGTCAGATTTAAAAAAATTTGGCTTATTAAATTAACTACTGGCAAAGCAGGAATAAAGAAATATAATTCTAATTTCAGAGCAGCTGCTTTCTTGTGATATAATCAGATATTAACCACTTCTGGCTTTGTATAAATAAGAAAGGGAAAAATTGGCTGAAAAGCTTTAACATAGTAAATTATACCATTTTATATTGATTTATTAAATAAGTCTGAAGTAGTAGTATGAATCATTCTTGGAATAATTGGAAAGCGTATAATATCTTCATGATATCACTCATTCTATTTTAAGTATCTGATGCCATTTATTATTTCATTAGCTTCTAGTTTTCCATTTAAATGCCACAATAGGCTAATGCCAAGAGCTGTGCAGTCTTATTTTCCCTCATTTAGTTATTTATTTTGAACATAGCCATTCATTCTGCATACATGGTAGCATGAATTTTGGAACTGGGAACTAGTATGGTGTAGTAGATAAAGGCACCAGGCTAGAAACCAGAGATTGTGAGTTCTAGTCCATCTTTAGACATAAAGCTAGTTGGATGACTTTGAACCAGTCATTCTTAGTCCTAGGAAACAGACAAGGACAAACTATTTCTGAAAAAATTGCCAAGAAGACTACAGGGTCTTATCTGAACAGCAGTCAGGGGCACACAACATACATACATACAGAGAGATTTTTGAGTCACCAAAGAAATTATTATTCTGTGGAGTTTTAAAAGAAGTTCTAGTCATCACTAGTTTCCTCTCAGCAGCCTTTCAAAAAATAGATTTTTTGTTAAAAAAGAATTATTTTGAATTCTAATTCATTTGTGCAGAGGCTAGCATGTTTTATTGCATCATGGGGATTGGTGATGTCTATAAAGATTAATAAATGCTCAGCTCTGCAAATAATGAATTGCAATGTATTTTTCTGTGTTTTTATAGTTGCTTAAAGAAAATATAAATTCTAGAATTTGAAACAACATTGTAAATATAATTTAAAATTGCAGTATGAAATAGTTTTGAATTAAAAAGCAAGATGTTCTGAAACAGGAGATTGTAGATTTTAAAAAATTATATTTATACTCTGAGAATGTTTGTATGTATATCACTGTAGACATATTTCTTATCAAATATACCTGTTCTGGTACATTACAGGCATAAAACCTTCATATCC
Source organism: Laticauda laticaudata (assembly GCA_004320025.1). Taxonomy (NCBI): domain Eukaryota; kingdom Metazoa; phylum Chordata; class Lepidosauria; order Squamata; family Elapidae; genus Laticauda; species Laticauda laticaudata. The sequence continues at coordinate 5,776 of BHFT01062876.1, read as the reverse complement.
TCTTTAATCAATCTTGTGTGCTGTGATGGCTTTGCAGGTCATGCACCTATACTTTGCATTAGTTTTTCATGTCAATACTGGAGTGGAAAAAAGAGGATTTCAGGCAAATAGTAAAAAGATTTGGTTTCCCCAATTGAATGTTGAAGATATTGAATAATTTATGAAATTCAACTCTGATGGTCATGTAGTCCATCCTGAAAAAAATTGTTCTCTGCTAAGAAACCAGTGGCTGATAGCCTAGTTTGCAGAAGAAATTGAAAATTGTGGTGGCAGTATTGTTTTTCTGGACCTTTTTCTATATAGGTAGAGATCTACTTTTCAGCGTGAAACAATATTGTCAACCTCTTTATTCAGGCCTTTATTGTGACTTTTCTTGGGAGAAGAATAATAGATATGCAGTTCTGCTACATTTACTTGGCCTCTCAGCTGTATTTGGTTTCATTGACCATAGTATCATATCACAGATTGCCTCTGAGAATTAAAGTTTAGTGTCAGGGTTCCAGCAGTTATTCCAATTAAATCATGAGCCTTGAGCCACACTCCCAAAACTAAAGATAATTTATTTGAAGCTACCATTCTACGTCTGGCACTAACCTGGCTAGCCAACTCTGAGATATGTAATTCACTGTCACCCTTGATCCTGCTTTCCCCCACTACCCTTCTGGGAGTATCATCCAACGAAAAACGTCCAAAGCCAAGAGTCATCAATCATGGCAGAAGCTTCAGCCATCTAATCAGTCTTTGAAGAAAATATGAATGGAATATACTTTCAATTCCACACTATTGCCTGAACTCCCCCCCACCCTTCTTTCTGTTGTCAACTATAAAACATGTATACAAATGTTTTATGAGTTGACATTTAGGGCACATTTCTACAGGACTTCCTGTACTACTGGCAGGGACAATTGACAATTAACATTAGTGAGTGAATTTTTAAAAATAACTTCTCAGTGCTATTTAATGTCTGTGGGCACTCTCGGTGCAATTATCAGGTAATGCAGGAGAGTCTGAGGTTCTAGGATATCTGGATGCTGTGATGGGCTGGATGAGGCTAAAATAATGATAACATGATATCCAATGAGTGGCTATTTTCATAGTCCCAAGAATAGGAAATTTATTTATAGATAGGATTACACTTCTCCTTCTACATATTTAATCATTAACCATTATTTACACTTAAAATCAGATGTCAAACCTTGAGTGTCCCAAGTATTTAAATCCCTTCTAAAAACTGCTATTAAACTGTATTTTCCAGTTCTCTAGTATAGAAATGTCACATACACACATACACACAAATATGTGTGGAGGTATATAATGCCACATATTTTATCAAAAGACCATCAAATCAACTTCAGCTTGATTTTGAATTCTTAATCTGTTAGTAGAGATGAGAATTTATAGTCATGTTACCATTCAGGAGCTTCTCATGCATGCATTGAGTTAGTTGTTAGTATATTTGCAAATAACCATGATGAATTGCTATCTACATTTATCATTGTGCGTTATCTAATAATTTTCAATGGAGAAGTTATGCGATAAATCTAAAATGTCTGTTTTTACAGCAGGTTTTCTGCCACTGATTTATCATTTCTTTCCATATATTTGTTGCTATCTCTGAGCAACCATACGATGGGAAAATTATTTTCTGCATTTTTCATTTTTTTATTTAAGAAATTGCTAATTATTTAGAACTAGCATGTAAAACATGCCATTTAAACTATTAAGTCCAAAACATTGCTCTGTTCAGAAATCCAAATTAAAGCATTTCTGACATCTAGCCTCCATTTGTTTCAATGAAGAGAAGCCCACCATTTCTCTAGATAGGTAGTTTTATTGCCAATTTCTTTCGTGTTGAAAAGATTTTTTCCCCCAGCTAGAATTTGTCTCCATGATAGCTAAATCCACTTTTTCATGTTTTACAATGTGGAATAATGAAAACAGCTCTTAACCTTCAGCATGATATATTTCCAATTATTTGAAGGATGTTATTTCATTTTCCCTCAGTTTTTCTCCTCTGATGCTAAACATTCAGTCTCTCTTTGTAGCATTTATTTTCTTGTCTCCTGTTCATCCTCACTTACCTTGACTGAATCCTCTTAAACTATAGTGCTCCATAATACTATTACCAAAGCAGAATAAAATGGGAAGGTTATTTCCCATGATTTTAAAATTATATTTCGGTTGATACCACCTAAAATTGTACGTGCCTGTTTTATGCTAGTTCATATTCAGTTTGCAGTTAATTACTATTCCAAGATTTCCCTTTTTATTGTTTATAATAATACTCTGAGATATGCTGATCTGAGAGAATGATTGGCTGAAAGTCTTCTAATGAATTTCCATTTCCATGGCTGAGGATACACTTGAATCTTGTCTCCCAGATAGTAGTTCCTCATTCTAACCATTACATCACACTGGCTCCCTTTACTAAAGAAATTACATAAACAAAAATGTTCATCTAACAACACTTGTTCTTTAGAAATCTCTAGTGACTTCTGGAAAATAAAGCATGTTTATAAAACTGTTTTTAAAAGTGTCTAACATCCCCAGGTAATTCAAGACCATCACAACTGTACATAAAATCTAAATTATTTGTCAACCTATATTGAAAATAATAGAGTCATACGGTATTAAAATCCCATTAAACAATTGTGACAAGCAGTAGCAATGTATCAGTTTTAAATTTTAATATTATAAATGTTGATAAGTATAACCAATGCAAACAAACATTCTTTTGGGTCTTCCAAAAGTTTATACAAGTAGAAAGTGGTCCTGGGAGAAAAAAGTTTAAAAGACATTGTTTATAAGGTAATTCTCCCATACGCTGCTTTGAAAGTCCAGGAATGGAATGGGTTAAGCTCCTCCTTCTGACATCATAGACCTGAGTCTGCCATTATAAAAAGCCAGCCTCTGGCTGGCCTGCCCATCTTTTGGCTCAGCTTCTTGTCTAAGAGCATAGTCTCTGGAAGAAGTGTTTTTAAACAGCTAAAGGAAAGGTTTGAACTCAAAGAGACAGCAATAAATTTAAAATCCAGCTCCTGGGGATCTGGTAGAGCTCTGTCTCCAGGAGAGCGGGGATCTGCTCTCCTGCAGCGCTGAGGCTTTGGCCCTGCAGCGCAAGGACTGTGGACCCAGGGAATGTTCGGAGGAACCTACCATGCAGCCCCACTGATCACAACCTCGTTAATGCCTCCAGCCAAGCTGCTTTATAGCTGACTCTGGAGCTTCGTTCCTGCCACTTTTCAGCTGTTCCGGCTTAATTTGATAGCTCGGGGCCTGGTAAGAGCTTAAGGAGTGAGGATGGTGGCTAGGCCATCCCAGGGCTAACCCACCTGGCGGGTGGCTGGGCAGCTATTTTGTTTTGGGGGAAAGTGCCTCCCCAAGGCCTCACAGTCTCCTGACTCACTTGGCCTAGACAATGGGAAGCACCTACATGGGGGAAGCTCACAGCAGCCTTGGTGTCTGCTCTGTTAGCCAGATGGAGAGGGAAGCCCCGCAACCTGGCCCCAAAGGACTTGAAGACTCCCAAGACTCCCAAGCCCTTTTGAGGAAAAAGAAAAGACAAAGAGGCCTTTCTGCTAACAGAGAGGCTGCTACAATGTGGCACTTAAGGAACAATTTGCAAAAGGCTCAGATGCAGGCTCAGATTCAACATGCTTCTCACTCTGGGGAGGTGCACATTAGCCCTGAAGTTTCTTCCAAGGGGGGTGAATCTGCTCACAGTCACCTGTTGGCTTGGTCCCCAGAGTGAGTGGAGGAAGAACCATTTCCCCAGGACCTAAGCAGATCAGGGCCTTCCTCTAGACAGGCTACCTGGGGGCCTGGCCCTTCTTCCTTGGTGGTTAGGGGGCTCAAGGGGGGAATAGGCCTAGGCCTGAAGCAACCTACACCCCCACAGCTGTGGGCCTATGTCCTGAGGAGAATAGGCCCGAGAACCTTAGGGAAATAGTCTCTGTAGCCATAAGGCAGGGCCTAGCAGAAGAATTTAAACAATTCCTTCACCCACAAGGGAAGGCATGACTTGTTACATCAGGGTTTTCCCCAATGGGTACCCTACTCTCAGAAGAGTGTTCCCAGACAGCAGTTCTGTTTCCAGCCCTCCCATTTGGAGTGGGGGGAGGAAAAAGAGGAAGACTATTCCAAGGCCTCTGACCATAGTCTCTCTACCCATTCTGAGAAGAGGAAAGGAGAAGTCATAGACCCCAATATGTCTGAAGAAGAGGACTATAGAGTTGATCACCTACCTCAGCAGGGATTTTCAGGCCTTTCTTATTCAAGCCTCTGTTACACAAGGCTTTGGTTACTGTACAGCTAAGCCCTGAGGAGGTGGCCCCAGAACCATAGGCTACCACATTTGGCCACACTGATTTGTTGTTCTCCAAGCCAGTGGTGCAAATGGAGGTCCTCCCCCTCCCCACTGATTTTCCTTGATCTAGTGAAGGAACAATGCACCTCTCCAGGGGTGGGGCCTTGCCTGTCTGCTCATGACAGACAATTCTATAATGTGGGCCTGTCCCTGGCCAATGCCTGGCTGGTACCTTTGGTGGATACTTCGGTGGTGGCATTGTTTCTTCCTCAGGCACCCCCACCGAACCAGAGAATGTGCTCAAAGCAGAGGACAAATGGTTTGAGCAAACCCTCAAGCGCATTCATCAGGCAGCAGCTTGTGTGATTAGAACATCAATGGCAGCCTTGTTTTTTACGAGATCTTCACTACGCTGTTTTCACCAGCTTCAGGAGAGACGACTCCCAGCCACCGAATCGAAGCACACCAAGATCTCAATAAGATAATTGTGGTGGCAGAGTTTATGGCAGACACCACTCTGAGCTCGGCCAAGTTCGCTTCCAGGGTCATGGCTTCTTCAGTGGCGGCCAGGCAGCTACTTTGGCTATGCAACTGGCAATTGTACGTGGAAGTTGGCATCGGCTCCATGCATAGGTGATAAGCTATTTGGCGACGTCCTTTAACCATACTTGACAGAAACCAAGGACAAGAGGAAGGTCCTCTCTTCAGTGGGGAAAAGGTCCGAGTCTTGCCCCGGGCCATTCTTTTGCCCTCGTCTTTCAGACCCGAAACCAGCTCTCGGTTCTCTAGAGGTCAGAGGTCCTTTCCTGCTTGCCAAGAACAGTGTCCTGAAGCTTCCAGCAGGCAGCAACAGCCCCCCGGTAAACAGTCCTTTTGAGGGGGAGGAGGTTATTCATTCAGACATTTGAAATGGGTGCCTCATCTCCCCCCCATCGGAGGCTGTTTGATTTTCTTCACCTCCAGATGGGAGGAGTCTACATTGGACGTCTGGATTCTTGAGATGGTCAGGTCGGGCCTTCAACTGGAGTTTCTCTCCCCACCTCCATGATGGTTTGTTTGCTGCCCCACCTCCAGGGACCGCTCTAAATGGGCCCTTATAGAATCGGCAATCCAACATCTCATGTACATACAAGCCATTCAACCAGTTCCTGAGAATCAACAAGGGTAAGGTTTATATTCTTGCCTCTTTGTGATCCCAAAGGCCTCTGGGCAGTGGCGAGCCATCTTGGATCTTAAATTCTTAAACACATTTATCCCATACAGGCATTTTACGATGCAGACTTTGCATTCTATCCTTGAGAGCGTTCGAGAGGACGACCTCCTCTCCTCCATAGATCTCATGGAGGCTTATCTCCACATTCCTATCTGCTCTCATCATCACCAGTTTCTCTGTTTTTGTTATCAAAACAACCATTTCCAGGCTTTACCCTTTGTTCTCTTGTCGGCCTCAAGAGTCTTGAAGAAAGTCCT
>BHFT01062870.1:0-12690 GCA_004320025.1 Laticauda laticaudata | reverse complement strand
CATAGTAAAAAAAGGAAAACGGCCTGCCAGGAGCTATGTCCTGGTGGCCTGGTATAAGGTAAAGGATATCGAACGCTGCTGTGCAACATAGCCAATAAGCTGTTCAGAGAGCTAGACCCAGCACCACCACAAGCGCCCATACGGACTGGGAGACCCCACCAGAGGCCCTTGGTCTCGAATCCATATTGATTGCAGACCAACCAGAGGCAACATGTTAATATCGTGGATGCATATTTTCAAAATTGGTTGGGGGTTATAGTATGTCATCCAAAACAACCGACACTGTTATAAAACAGCGTAAACAAATTGTTTGCAACTCCATGCGTTCACCTGAAAATGTATTGGTATCCGACAATGGGCGCACTAATGGCATATACAATTCGAACAGTTAACTAGCATCCCTGGGTATATCCCCATGCCACTCACCGCGCCGGCCATACCGCGTTGCGAATGGTAGGGCGAACGAATGGTCAGGGTTAACGAAAGTAATGGCCTAGAAAAAAATGACCATGGCGATGTCCAAGACCAAGCTGAACGCTACTTACACTACAAACACATCACTTCCCAGAAGTCCAACAAAACAAGAGCCCTGGCAGAATTATTTAATGGGTGAGGAAAGCTCAGATCCCATTTAGATAGACTGCACCCAATTACACTTGCTGAGAATCCTCCCGACTTTGTCCAGCCAATACCACACTTTTGAAAGCGGCGACCTAGTCCTATGCAAAGAATTTTACCGGGACCCTCTCTGGCTTCACAAGCCACTATCACACAAATAACAGTCCCCGGGTCCTACTGACTAAACCGTGGACGAGGGAAGAGAAGGAAGTGGCACATAGACCAGCGGTTCGTTCCTGAAACATCGAGCGAAAATGACCGTTGCAAACGTCAAATAATAAAAATCCGGGAAAACAAAAAACTGGGGGGGGGGACACAAACAAATACAAAAAAGGGTGTGAAAAATAAGACATTGAAATTAAATCTAGACACATTCTAACCAACCAAAAGAGCACTTTACGGTTAGATTGAAACCATCAGAAGTAGTCCAACACGAAAGGGAAGCCAGATCTGGAAGGGGGCCAGCCAGTCGCCAGCTCCAACCCAGCCCCGGTTGAAGCCAGGAGGAGCGGCAAAACCAACGGCCTGAGCAACTCAACTGGTAGCGCAATGCTGGACTCACCCTTCCAGGCGTTCCATGGAAGACGACCAGAGAGACACGATTCCCGACCGAAACCGCTTGAAGTCCTAGGCGAGAATGAGCCGCACAGGTCAACTAGGATCAGAAGAAGCCCCACCTACCTGCGGCGAGCACGTCGCCACATGTAGGACCTAAAGCTAAAGGGGAGGGTGTTCTGTATAAACTTGGAACGGTCCCAATTAGGTTCTGCTTCTGATTGGGCCAGAAAGGCCAGCAAAGGATTGGGTCATTAGGAACCAAATCCAAGGGAGCCGCCTCAAATGGTAGCAAGGTTAAATGGAATGTCATTGGCTACAAGCCGCAGGCAAGCCTCTATATAAAAGGGCTGCCGTAGCTGGCCTTGAGCCAATTTCCATTACTGTTGCTGTTAACTAATAAGAGTTATTTGTTGCGAACCCGGTTCTACCGCACGTCCTTTTCCGGAGACACCAAAATAATGAATATTTTCTGGCCATGTGTTCATGTGGATATTGGAAGATTGGCTAGATGATGCCATTGTGGTAGTCAAACAATCAGAATGCAATTAGATTATTGGGATGGCAATGTATGTGGCTGTCATAAACTTTTGGAACCAAGTTTGTACATCATGGTTTTCAAAGTGCTTGAGGAGCAACCAGTTTATTAAAATGAGACTACCTTGATATATCTCCTTAATTAGAAAGCTATGCTAGACAAGAAGTGCTGGCTTTCCCCACCAAATACCCTGAAAAATCCCCAAAGCCCCAAAACCTGCCTCTCCTGACCTGAGTATACTCCTTACCTCTGTCATCAAAACTTAAGAACAAACCAGTTCTTCTGTTCAGTTACAAGAAAAATTTTGTCAATGTCATGACCAGTTATTTTTAAATTTGGATGTATACAAAGAATTTAGCTGAAAAAGAGACAAGAAGTTCCCCTTAAGGCTACGGTCCCAACTGACCGATGGATCCAAAACGTATGCAAAAGGACACAGCGAATGAGCAAAATTTCCGGGTGGCTCCTCCGTTGTTATTCGCTTCAAAAAGTGCCCCAAATTTGCATAAACCCAAATGGAAAAGAACCGGAAAAGAACGGACGGGGCCCGGGTAGAGGTAGCGGGGATGTTTAAGCGGGATGTTCCTAGGAAGCCTAGCGGATGGAAAGCGAATGGAAGCGGAATGACACATCTGAAGCTTCCGGGGGAGAATTGCAAAGCGGATGCATATGAAGGGGCGATGCATACGGATGATGCGGATGCATCACGGACCACCTATAGGTATGCATTAGCGGATGCCATAGCAGATGCAAAAGCGTTCACTGCGCATGTTGGGAGGATGAATTGCGTCAGCTCCGCGGATATAAAAGGAGGCAGCTCACAAGCAGTCACATTCAGAAGAAAGACGTGCGCCACAGACATAGCTTCGAATAAACACCATTGGTTTCGTCATCAGAGAAGAAGAAAAAAAGCCTGTGCGCTACTGCCTGCCAGCCCCTGGCCAAGAAGCGACAGAACCACCATCCCCACCCCCTGGCACGACCTCTTAAGCTGCTTGGTCGCTTCTGCGTGCTGCTGTCTGCTGCTGCTCCTAGTGTCGCTTGCTGCTGGTGCTTCTCCTGTGGTGCTGCTTGTGCCTGCTGGTGCTGTTTCCTGCTGATGCTGCTGGTGCTTGTTGCTGCTAGGTGCTGCTCCTGCTGGCTGCTTCTCCTGCTGGTGCTGTGGTTGCTTGCTTGGTGCTTCTCCTGCTGCTGCTCCGTTGATGGACCAGCCCTAAGGCCCTCAAAGCCCTGCATTCAAGCCCCTAAGGCCTTGCTGCTCAAGCCCCTGCCAGAGGAGAAGAGGCAACCGAACGAGAAGGGAGAGAGGAAAACAGTTACACCTTGCCAAGAGCATGAGAGGAGGTGCTGGAATGCGCTGAGGGAGAAACGAGTACCTGTGGAGAAAGGGCCACAGAGCTCGTATCATGCATACAAAGAGAAGCAGCAGCGTGGAGAGACAAGGCAGAGCCTAGGGCTACACTTTCAGACTACTCTTGGATTGTGGAAGCACATGCACACCTGGTTATGGCCAAGCCTACACGCTGAAGAAATTCTGCGGTAGCCGCTGTGAAGCTCACTGACCGGAGATGTACGTCATGGCCAAGTGCAGCATCCTGGAGGTGAGGGTGCCACCAAGGAACAACCCCGTCTGACAAACCCTCTCCCTCAGACAGCCCACAGACAGCCAGTCCTCTTCCAGCAGGAGACAGTTACCATATCCCAGGCAGGTGTCTTCAAGGGGCCCATGGTAGGAACCCACCAGACAGCTGCACTCCCATGTCAGAGGACGTGGAGGCAATCCCTTGCACAAATGGAGAAAGAAGCGGCAGCCACCAGAGACCAAAACCGCACCCCACCCCCCCCACAAGCTCCACCTCCACAGAAAAGCAGGCAGAGAGGCCTGGAGGGCCAGAGCCACACTGTCCTTTGGGAGATCAGGACACAATCAAGACCAGCACAGATCTTTTCTCTTCAGCGTGGTTCCACAGGCGAACATACCATCCTTGAACCACAAGCCCTTCATCACTACGCCTGAGTCAGGACTCTCATGACCTGCCCGAGCCCAATACCAGGTGATGAAACAGAGTCATCACAGCACTTCTGCACAACCCCTCCAGGCCCAGCTGAACCTGCTCCGACCCAGCCAGGTCCTCCTCCACCACGAGGCAATTCACAACCCTCACGGCTTTCAACAAAGCCCTCACCTTACCAGGCTATGAGTACCAGGACTTCCCCACAGCAGAGTCATCCCTTTCCCATCCCAACCCAGGTTTATCGCATTGCCACAAGACGCTCACCTCTCCCAGCTGCAGACCAGAAACAGCCCCACTACACTCCTCCTTCCTCCACCCCCACAAGTCAAACCCCCTCAATGGACCACTGTCATCAGTCTTGGCCTAAGCATCCCAGGTCCTTGAGCGAAGGCCCCTCAACCTCAAGAAGCTCCTGAGCAGAAGCTTCCTAGAACACACCATCCCCCCTGTTGTACTCTCAGAGCCAAGCACCCAATTTGGTGCTTCAGACCAGCACTCCAGCCACAGCCACCTCCACAGGTCCCTGGCCGCCTTGACAGCTGAGGACCTATGGACATGCCCTCAGAGTGGACTGGAGAATAGTGCCAGCAGACCTGAGTTGTTAACCTGCTTCACTTTATCTTTGCTTAAGACACTTTACTTGGGTCATTATTGCTTTTTTTTAGATAAATCATTACAGTTTACTTAAGACAGTATTTAATAAGGTTATCTTTGTTTCACCATACTTGGTTCATTTTATTACTAGTGAAGTGTTGGGTGAAAACTTTGAAAAAAAATGGTTAGAGCCTTTGCCATGCTTATGGATGGGGTAAGGATCAGCTGTGGCGATGAGTAAGGTAAGTTGGGGCGGATCGCGTAAGGATAGTTGTGGATCCGTAAGGAGAGCTGTGGGATAGGGGAGGATAGTTGTGGATGGTAAGGATAGCTGTGGTTATAGATAAACCTCCAGTGCAAGCTAGTGGGACTGTATGGTTCCACCCTCCCAGCGCACACAATATTACGGCCCTTATTTTATGTCAATAACAATTTATTCATTGCATCAGCACATTTCAGAAATAAACAAGCTCTTTATTAAATGCCCTGTTCATTGTAGGACCACTCAACATAATATGGCCAAACAATGCTCATCAGTGTTATGAGACAGGCCTAAGGAGCATCCATAAACCATCTATCATCCTGTCTTGCCACATCCCACTGCTCCAGCTGGGGAGTGCACCCAGTGTTTAGGAGGTTGGTGCTTCTTCCCTTCACGTTGAGAGCTCTGTTGGGCCTTGCTACAATCCCAGTGTCTATCAGTGTTTCTCCTTGCCTCCATTCACCAGGCTTCATGTCCCCATTCGCCTTGTTGAGCGCGTCCACAGCCTTGCTTCTGCCAAACTGGCGTACGGTGCCGCATGAGATTTCTCAGGGGATTGCAGAAGCTTCCCGAATGTGCTCCTCACAGTCCTGGTGATGCTGCATGTGGTGAGAAGCTACCCTGGAACCTGTTGCCAGGATGCCAAAGGAGTTCTCCACACACCTGCTTGCCCTGGACAGCCGTGTAGTGAAATCCTCTTCACGGTGAGGATCTGGAGGACTGTAGGCTTCATGAGGTAGGTTCTGAGGAGAAGCGTCGATCCCCAGATGAAGTAGGGCACATCTTGGTGTGTCATTGGGCAGGGGGTCTGGATCTGGGAAGAACCCATGATGAGGTTTCGATGCCAGCCCATCCTTGAAGGTTCACTGCGTTGTATACCTGGCATCTGAACACTGAGCTCGTTGCCTGAAGCATGATGTACATTGAACTTGTTAGTCAGCATCGACACCATGGCAAGAGGGCATGCTGAAGAAGCCCTTGTTTGAATAATGGACCCGACGTGGCTGGAGTTTTGCAGGCCACGTGCTTCCATCTTGCTCCAATGGGGGGGGAAGTTTACCACCTCTGCATACCACTGTTCTGGAAGTTTCCTTCAGCCTTTTCATGGTGGTACACGTGGAGGAAGCTCCTGCCAGGTATTCTTCGATGATGGCCTGACACCACTTCTCTGACCACTTTGCTGATGGTGTTGTGTGGCACCCCTCCAGGCGATACTGCATGTTTCTGTACTGTGGTCCCAGAGGCCAGGTGGTGCGCAGAGTCAGTGCCCCTCAGCTCCAGGTCCAGGTTGGCATGGAAATTGGTGCTTGGCTTAAGTCAACCTGGGGTCTCAGTACGCTCAACAATTTCGTCACACATGGGCTGGTGCATCCTCATGAAGTGCTGGAACTCAGCAAGGGTACTGTCATTCCTACAGCTCTCGACCATTCAGCTTGCATCATACAGTGCCAAACTCCATGTCTTCTCAATTGATCCACTCGTCAGACCAACAAAGCTCTTGGAGCGTGCTCGCTTCTTCTCCTTGCGTAGGAAAGTAATAAACAGTCTGAACAGCGGCTTGGTTCATGGGGTTTGAATGTGCACGACGCTACCTATATAGTGGTCTGTGGTTATGACATCCAATGGTGCGAGATTCAGTGAATGATGTGGACAGAGGCAAGACCAAGGTGGAAACACCACGGCTTTAACCACGCGTCTGGCGCTGGCACTCATATCTGTGAGGATCCAGGTGATGTTCCTCCCCCTTTTATAGGAAATATCGGTTTTTCCGTTAGATGTCCCTTCAGCTACAATACCTCTAGGCATTACTCCTAGACATCCTAAATATCCGAATACATCCGCATAATTAACATAACGTTTTGTCCGATTTTACTCCTTATATATACGAGAATGCATTTACACTACATGCCTTCTCTTATTCCATGCTATCTAACACTGTGTGAGAACATTCCGTGTACGTTGCTTTCGCTTCCTCCCTGCTTTCGCGTTTTAGCTGCAGCGGATGTGAGTTGAGAGGATGGTCTCAGCGAGGCATGCTGCAGCAGGATACGCAGCAGAACGTTTAATCGGACTGAGCAACGGAGCATAGAAAACGAGTTTGCTGCGCATATGTGTCGGCGGATTGTGTAACAGTTACGCGTGGAATAGCTTCATATCGCGCTCAGAAAAAGTTTTGTGCAGCTCAAAATTTCTTGCAGACATTAATGGCAGTGGAACAGAATGCTTGACGGACTTAGGAGCATTATGGAAAACACGTTGCCAGTTAGTAACACAACGATGCGATCACGCATCACGTTTTCCAACGGATGGCAAGCTTTTTTGTCTGTTTTACATCCTCTTTGCATCCGTTGGTGCAGTGGGACATGAGCTCTAGCATGAAAATGCAATCACCAATAGCTTTCTTTCGAGTTAAGCCAAATTAATACAGCTTCTCCCATTAAACATCCAGTAGCTTTATTTCTTTTCATTTTCTCCTCATTGTAAGTTGATATTTCAAAATTGATTCTGTGGTAATCAGCCTTCAGTGCTTTCAGTAAGGGTATTTCTATTTATTTGCCCTTCTTTCTAAATCCTTCTAACCTGATGTCCAGTTACTTTAGCTATGGCAAAAGGTTTCCTGGTATTAACAATTTTTCAATTGTAATTCTTTTTCTGTTGTTGTCTCAGTGAATGTATTAATTATACTCATGATGCAAAAAGGATTTTTGTTTCAGAGATGTCATCTTAAATAATTATCTCTAACTGACTTTAGTTGCATAAAGATAAAAGTACAATTGGATGAATTATTTTTTATTGCATTGACTTCTACAGAAGGCTATAGTTCACTTCTTGCCTTTTTCATCATAAGCAACAATATTGTATTTCATTTATTGCTGATATTTTATATTTTCTTTTATTAATAGAGTTAATTTTAATAAGCAGGAGCATTATCACCATGGAGACTGATCATAGCTAGTTGATCATAAAGTGCTTTTTTTTTTAGCTCTCCTTTATATAGTTCCTTTGAATAGTAGATGATAAAAATATCTGAAGTATTAAAAAGCTGATACTTGTTAAAATGTTAGAAAATGTTCTCACTTTTTAGTGAGAATTCTTAACTACAAACCTGGAAATAATTTTAAAGCACATTAATATTGATGTGGATAAATTTCTAATAGCCGTATTTAATTTTTTGGGATAAAGCTGGGGCAGTGATGCAGATAGAACTGGGGCAGTGAAGACTGGATCATATCAGTAAATGCAAATCCAGAATGTCTTTGTAAAATATTATTTTGTTCTACTTTAGTATATACAATCATTTTATGTTTCTTGCCTGAAATTACTACTATTGTTTTATTCCAAGAATTGCAGTAGGCTCCAAGGCTTTAGGTTACTGATGTCTGCCCAGCAGAAGTTTCAACAAGACAGAAATTTCACCATTTAATGCCTAAGAATAGGAATATGAACTAGGAATTCATAGGAACTGTTGTTGGTGTTAGTTACGAAGTCATGTCCAACCCATCGCGACCCCATGGACAATGTTTCTCCAGGCCTTCCTGTCCTCTACCATCCCCTGGAGTCCATTTAGGCTCACGCCTATTGCTTCAGTGACTCCGTCCAGCCACCTCATTCTTGCCGTCCCTTTCTTCTTTTGCCCTCAGTCATTCGCAGCATTAGGCTCTTCTTCAGTGAGTCCTTCCTTCTCATTAGGTAGCCAAAGCATTTGAGTTGCATCGTCAGGATCTGGCCTTCTAAAGAGCAGTCAGGGTTGATCTCCTCTAGGACTGACTGGTTTAATTGCCTTGCAATCCAAGGGACTTGCAGAAGTCTTCTCCAGCACCATAGTTCAAAGTCCTCAATTCTTTGACGCTCAGCCTTACTTATGGTCCAACTTTCATAGCCATGACATTGCAATTGGGAAAACCACAGCCTTGATTATAACACTTCTGTTGGCAGGATGATGTTTCTGCTTTTTAGTATGCTGTCTAGATTTGTCATAGCTTTGCTCCCCAGGAGCAGGTATTTTTTTAATTTCTTGGCTGCAGTCCCCATCTGTGGTGATTTTGTAGCCCAGGAAAATAAAATCTGTCACTATCTCCATTTCTTCTCCATCTATTTGCCAGGAATTGAGAGAGCTGGATGCCATGATCTTAGTTTCTTTAATGTTGAGTTTCAAGCCAACTTTTGCACTCTCCTTCTTCACCCCCATCAATAGGCTGTTTAGTTCCTCTTCACTCTCTGCCATTAGAGCGGTATCATCTGCATATCTGAGGTTGTTGATATTTCTCCCAGCAATCTTAATTCTAATTTTTGATTAATCTCGCCCTGCCTTTCTCATGATGTGCTCTGCATATAAATTAAATAGGTAGGGTGACAGTATACAGCCTTGCCAGATTCCTTTCCCAATTTTGAACCAATCAGTGGTTCCATGTTCAGTTCTCACTGTTGCTTCTTGACCCACATATAGGTTTCTCAAGAGACAAATAAGATGGTCTGGAACTCCTATCTCTTTAAGGACTTGCCACAATTTGTTGTGATACACACAATCAAAGGCTTTAGCATGGCATAATGAAGCAGAAATACATGTTTTTCTGTAACTCTCTACTTTCACCATATGATCCAGCATATGTTGGCAATTCAATCTCTAGGTCTGGTTTGATTCTAGGACCTAGGAATAACTTAATTAAAGTCAATGGGTTTTATTCACTGTTCATGGGGAAATGCAAGATATTGTACCTTAAATCATTAAGACAGTGAAGAAGAATCACTAGCAAACCTTAAACAGCAATAACAATAACCTAAAGACAAATAGAAGTAAGAGCCCAGGGAATACTGAAGATAGGATTGCATATTATCAAAATGCCCAGGTCTTTGACTTCAGGTCACTGAGTTATAAAAGCACGGAAATGTCTACTTTTATAAAATAGGTTCTTCCCTTGCTACTTTCTTTGGTGAGTTCTTTGATGGAGTGGTGGAGCATTCATAATCCCAGGAGGCAAACTATTCCATTAAGTAATTGCTGTCACTGTCAGAAAATTTCTCCTTCTAGATTGGATCTTTTTTGACATGCTTCCAGCTGTTACTTCTTGTTCTGTCCTCTGGTGCCCGAGATAATAAATAATCCTCTGTTCTTTGTGACAGCTTTTTGAGTATTGGAAGACAGTTACCATGTCCATCCTGATTCTTATCTTTAATTTGCTACAAATAACTAGGTCCCCTCAATAAGCCAGACATACCTAGGCCCTTTGTTATACAATTTTGTCTCCAGACTTTTTATCATCTTTGCTATTTTTTTCTGTACACTTTCCAGGAATTCAATTTCTTTTTTTTTATCATGGTGACCGGAACTGGATGCGGTATTCCAAGTGTGGTCTCACCAGCATGATGTGAAATACTATCACTTCTTGTTGTCTATCCATCTGTTGCTATCCATCTGTTGATGCAACTTAGAACTGCATTGACTTTTTTGGCAGCTGCAGCATATTTAAATGATGGCCCACTGGAACAGCTGGATCCCTCTCACAGTTACTTCTCTTGAGCCAGGTACCACCTATTCTATGCATATGCCTTTAGTTTTGTCTGCCAAATTGCAGGACTTTTCATCCAATTGAATTGCATCTTGTTAGATAGGGCTCAATGTCCAAATCTGTCAAGAGCCTTCTGAATAGCAAATTGCAATGCTATTCCATTCCAGCCCCATATTAATATGTCAGAATCAGTGGTAGGATTCAAAATTTTTTACTACTGGTTCTGTGGGTGTGGCTTGGTGGGTGTGGTGTGGCTTGGGGGCATGGCTTGGTGGGTATGGTAGGGGAAGGATGCTGTCACATCTCCATTCTCATCCCACACCAGGGGAAGGATACTGTAAAGTTCCCATTCTCTCCCCACCCCACTAACCTGCTTTTCAGCTCTATTCTCCTGTGCAGGGCAACAAAAGAAGACCCAGCCGATCAGCTGGGACTTGGGAGACAGAGAACAGATGTTGGCAGGGCTAGTTAGAAATGGTCTTCTGCTACCAGTTCTCCAAACTACTCAAAATTTCCACTATTGGTTCTCTAGAACTGGTCAGAATCTGCTGAATGCCACCTCTGGTCAGAACCTTATATGGCACTGCTTTTGCTGATTATAGTAAATTTTGGTGAATTGGGTTGGAATTTCATATAAAAATATGTACTGCAAAGCAGCCAAGAGTCCTACAAGTCTTATTCAAGCCTTTCTTCATTATAGTGAATTCTCTGACAGTGAATAATTACATATTACAAACTTGAATTTTGTAATTGCACATCCTCATTTGATGTAAAATATACAGAAAGCTATGCAAACTTAAGATGCAGTGATGAAATATTTGAACAAATTGCTTAATCTGTGATTTGCCATCTGTAAAATGAATTTATAGGCAAAGTAAAAAAATGAACATAGAAAAACTATTTGTTGATCATCAGAATGAAACTTCTTGTTGTATTATAATTGCACAACAAGAACTAAACTAAAATTAATGTTTGCTGCAATGGATTTCAGTCATTAGTATGCATGAAGTGTATCAGTTTTGTTCTCTAAATGATAATCTGCTGCATACTTATGTGCAAGTTCGGCATAACATTGAAGCATCATTTTCAGATATATGAAGTGAATCCATACTATAGCTGGAATTAAGGCAATTAGATATCACACCAACTCAAAAACTATAATTTCAAGTATGGATTCATCCTTCCTCTGTTAGAACTATTTATTCTAGGGACTTGGAACATAAGGAACTTTAAATCAAAGTAAAGGACCAGATCTCAGATATACATTTTTTTAATAAATAAAGACACAGTGGCTAAATTATTTAAATAGCTATAATAGTGATTCTGTCTTAATTATTTCATATTAAGCATTATACGAGTCTCACCCTGAAAGTTATTCAAAAATACCAGCTAGCCCAAATGTGATTTTTGAATATTGTCTAATATCTATATATCATAATGACAAGCCTTGGAATAATTGTGTTGGCTTTTAATTGATTTCTGAGGACAATTAAAAGTGCAGCTTCTCATGCAAAAACTATGAGATATTTGGGGCCATGATACCTGAAATAAAACTATTTTCTTCAATATGAACTTACACAAAATGTATGCTAATAATATGAAGAATAAGCCTATTCTTCTTTTAGGACTAAGTATCTTTTTGGATTTATATTTATTATATGTATGAATCTATCTGTCTGTCTGTCTATCCAACATATGCCAATAAATGCTTTTGTTCAGATACAAACTTAAGTTCAAAGGCAAAAATAAGTTGTATGGCTTTGCAAAAAAGAAATATGCTATCTCTTTTTTGCGAAGCCATGCAACTTATTGTTGCCTTTGTTATTGTAAAAGAAAGGCTAGATTTTTTTTTAACTATCATTACAAATTAGCATGAAAACATTCAACAATTAATCAGAAAATTGTGAGCCTTTATTTTTATACGGATTCCTTACACACATAACTAGTAGTAGCACACTTATTTTTCTGTTAGCTTCATACCTTAAAAAAATTAGAGTGTCATAAATTTAGTTTTTATAAAATAAAGTATTACAGTAAGAGCTACAGCATCCAGATTAAGATATGTAAACATTTTAAAAATTCTAAAAGATAGCTTATGATTAAAAAAATGTTCACAGCAGCAATAAGCAACAAGCTGAAAAATTTCTCAAAGTACTGAATTGCTGCTAAGGTGAGAATACTTTGTGAAATGCTATTAATTATAAACTGGGAGATATGTCTGTCTGTCTGTGTGTATGTGTGTATGTATGTATGTATTTGTATTCTGACTTCATTATTTTTAATAAAAAAAACCAAAATTAAAATTTTGGGTTCTCCTGGATAAAAACCATAAAGTGTTTGGCATCATGATACCTGAAATAAAAATCTTCAGTATGAACTTACACAAAATATATGTTAATGACTCAAGGCCATATGACATGACCATCTGCTTTAGAAAAGAAGTAGTAAAAACCTGAGGCAAACCTTCAATTCTTGATTTTGAAATTCTTTCTAAGTTCACCTAATGTCACTGGAGTAAGATGTTAAGCCCCTGTCACACTGCACCAACGGATGCAAAGAGGATGTAAAACGGACAAAAAATCTTGCCATCCATTGGTTAAC